>OZ008367.1:289210106-289320106 GCA_963931995.1 Phaonia tiefii
ATGGTTGACGACGCATTTGGTCACAGTGGGCGAAATTCGAAAAAGGGTCCCGAAACTGAAAATCTTAAATTACGCGATTCTGAAATACTGCCGGAAATTGGGGATAGTAAATTCGAAAAGTGCACCTCAAGGGCTATCAGTGGGTATATAGTTGGTTCGTGGTTGAAGCCGCATTTGGCCACAGTGGGCCAAAATCAGTTTTCGTATATGAATTTAAAAATCGTATTTGGACATTCTGAAATTGTTCTGAAATATATGATAACCATTTTTAGAATGTACTCCTCGAGGGCTCTAAGAGCGTATACACTTGGTCCATGGTTGACGACGCATTTGGTCACAGTGGGCGAAATTCGAAAAAGGGTCCCGAAACTGAAAATCTTAAATTACGCGATTCTGAAATACTGCCGGAAATTGGGGATAGTAAATACGAAAAGTGCACCTCAAGGGCTATCAGTGGGTATATAGTTGGTTCGTGGTTGAAGCCGCATTTGGCCACAGTGGGCCAAAATCAGTTTTCGTATATGAATTTAAAAATCGTATTTGGACATTCTGAAATTGTTCTGAAATATATGATAACCATTTTTAGAATGTACTCCTCGAGGGCTCTAAGAGCGTATACACTTGGTCCATGGTTGACGACGCATTTGGTCACAGTGGGCGAAATTCGAAAAAGGGTCCCGAAACTGAAAATCTTAAATTACGCGATTCTGAAATACTGCCGGAAATTGGGGATAGTAAATTCGAAAAGTGCACCTCAAGGGCTATCAGTGGGTATATAGTTGGTTCGTGGTTGAAGCCGCATTTGGCCACAGTGGGCCAAAATCAGTTTTCGTATATGAATTTAAAAATCGTATTTGGACATTCTGAAATTGTTCTGAAATATATGATAACCATTTTTAGAATGTACTCCTCGAGAGCTCTAAGAGCGTATACACTTGGTCCATGGTTGACGACGCATTTGGTCACAGTGGGCGAAATTCGAAAAAGGGTCCCGAAACTGAAAATCTTAAATTACGCGATTCTGAAATACTGCCGGAAATTGGGGATAGTAAATTCGAAAAGTGCACCTCAAGGGCTATCAGTGGGTATATAGTTGGTTCGTGGTTGAAGCCGCATTTGGCCACAGTGGGCCAAAATCAGTTTTCGTATATGAATTTAAAAATCATATTTGGACATTCTGAAATTGTTCTGAAATATATGATAACCATTTTTAGAATGTACTCCTCGAGAGCTCTAAGAGCGTATACACTTGGTCCATGGTTGACGACGCATTTGGTCACAGTGGGCGAAATTCGAAAAACGGTCCCGAAACTGAAAATCTTAAATTACGCGATTCTGAAATACTGCCGGAAATTGGGGATAGTAAATACGAAAAGTGCACCTCAAGGGCTATCAGTGGGTATATAGTTGGTTCGTGGTTGAAGCCGCATTTGGCCACAGTGGGCCAAAATCAGTTTTCGTATATGAATTTAAAAATCGTATTTGGACATTCTGAAATTGTTCTGAAATATATGATAACCATTTTTAGAATGTACTCCTCGAGAGCTCTAAGAGCGTATACACTTGGTCCATGGTTGACGACGCATTTGGTCACAGTGGGCGAAATTCGAAAAACGGTCCCGAAACTGAAAATCTTAAATTACGCGATTCTGAAATACTGCCGGAAATTGGGGATAGTAAATACGAAAAGTGCACCTCAAGGGCTATCAGTGGGTATATAGTTGGTTCGTGGTTGAAGCCGCATTTGGCCACAGTGGGCCAAAATCAGTTTTCGTATATGAATTTAAAAATCGTATTTGGACATTCTGAAATTGTTCTGAAATATATGATAACCATTTTTAGAATGTACTCCTCGAGGGCTCTAAGAGCGTATACACTTGGTCCATGGTTGACGACGCATTTGGTCACAGTGGGCGAAATTCGAAAAAGGGTCCCGAAACTGAAAATCTTAAATTACGCGATTCTGAAATACTGCCGGAAATTGGGGATAGTAAATTCGAAAAGTGCACCTCAAGGGCTATCAGTGGGTATATAGTTGGTTCGTGGTTGAAGCCGCATTTGGCCACAGTGGGCCAAAATCAGTTTTCGTATATGAATTTAAAAATCATATTTGGACATTCTGAAATTGTTCTGAAATATATGATAACCATTTTTAGAATGTACTCCTCGAGAGCTCTAAGAGCGTATACACTTGGTCCATGGTTGACGACGCATTTGGTCACAGTGGGCGAAATTCGAAAAAGGGTCCCGAAACTGAAAATCTTAAATTACGCGATTCTGAAATACTGCCGGAAATTGGGGATAGTAAATTCGAAAAGTGCACCTCAAGGGCTATCAGTGGGTATATAGTTGGTTCGTGGTTGAAGCCGCATTTGGCCACAGTGGGCCAAAATCAGTTTTCGTATATGAATTTAAAAATCGTATTTGGACATTCTGAAATTGTTCTGAAATATATGATAACCATTTTTAGAATGTACTCCTCGAGAGCTCTAAGAGCGTATACACTTGGTCCATGGTTGACGACGCATTTGGTCACAGTGGGCGAAATTCGAAAAACGGTCCCGAAACTGAAAATCTTAAATTACGCGATTCTGAAATACTGCCGGAAATTGGGGATAGTAAATACGAAAAGTGCACCTCAAGGGCTATCAGTGGGTATATAGTTGGTTCGTGGTTGAAGCCGCATTTGGCCACAGTGGGCCAAAATCAGTTTTCGTATATGAATTTAAAAATCGTATTTGGACATTCTGAAATTGTTCTGAAATATATGATAACCATTTTTAGAATGTACTCCTCGAGAGCTCTAAGAGCGTATACACTTGGTCCATGGTTGACGACGAATTTGGTCACAGTGGGCGAAATTCGAAAAAGGGTCCCGAAACTGAAAATCTTAAATTACGCGATTCTGAAATACTGCCGGAAATTGGGGATAGTAAATTCGAAAAGTGCACCTCAAGGGCTATCAGTGGGTATATAGTTGGTTCGTGGTTGAAGCCGCATTTGGCCACAGTGGGCCAAAATCAGTTTTCGTATATGAATTTAAAAATCGTATTTGGACATTCTGAAATTGTTCTGAAATATATGATAACCATTTTTAGAATGTACTCCTCGAGAGCTCTAAGAGCGTATACACTTGGTCCATGGTTGACGACGCATTTGGTCACAGTGGGCGAAATTCGAAAAAGGGTCCCGAAACTGAAAATCTTAAATTACGCGATTCTGAAATACTGCCGGAAATTGGGGATAGTAAATTCGAAAAGTGCACCTCAAGGGCTATCAGTGGGTATATAGTTGGTTCGTGGTTGAAGCCGCATTTGGCCACAGTGGGCCAAAATCAGTTTTCGTATATGAATTTAAAAATCGTATTTGGACATTCTGAAATTGTTCTGAAATATATGATAACCATTTTTAGAATGTACTCCTCGAGAGCTCTAAGAGCGTATACACTTGGTCCATGGTTGACGACGCATTTGGTCACAGTGGGCGAAATTCGAAAAACGGTCCCGAAACTGAAAATCTTAAATTACGCGATTCTGAAATACTGCCGGAAATTGGGGATAGTAAATACGAAAAGTGCACCTCAAGGGCTATCAGTGGGTATATAGTTGGTTCGTGGTTGAAGCCGCATTTGGCCACAGTGGGCCAAAATCAGTTTTCGTATATGAATTTAAAAATCGTATTTGGACATTCTGAAATTGTTCTGAAATATATGATAACCATTTTTAGAATGTACTCCTCGAGAGCTCTAAGAGCGTATACACTTGGTCCATGGTTGACGACGCATTTGGTCACAGTGGGCGAAATTCGAAAAAGGGTCCCGAAACTGAAAATCTTAAATTACGCGATTCTGAAATACTGCCGGAAATTGGGGATAGTAAATTCGAAAAGTGCACCTCAAGGGCTATCAGTGGGTATATAGTTGGTTCGTGGTTGAAGCCGCATTTGGCCACAGTGGGCCAAAATCAGTTTTCGTATATGAATTTAAAAATCGTATTTGGACATTCTGAAATTGTTCTGAAATATATGATAACCATTTTTAGAATGTACTCCTCGAGGGCTCTAAGAGCGTATACACTTGGTCCATGGTTGACGACGCATTTGGTCACAGTGGGCGAAATTCGAAAAAGGGTCCCGAAACTGAAAATCTTAAATTACGCGATTCTGAAATACTGCCGGAAATTGGGGATAGTAAATTCGAAAAGTGCACCTCAAGGGCTATCAGTGGGTATATAGTTGGTTCGTGGTTGAAGCCGCATTTGGCCACAGTGGGCCAAAATCAGTTTTCGTATATGAATTTAAAAATCGTATTTGGACATTCTGAAATTGTTCTGAAATATATGATAACCATTTTTAGAATGTACTCCTCGAGAGCTCTAAGAGCGTATACACTTGGTCCATGGTTGACGACGCATTTGGTCACAGTGGGCGAAATTCGAAAAAGGGTCCCGAAACTGAAAATCTTAAATTACGCGATTCTGAAATACTGCCGGAAATTGGGGATAGTAAATTCGAAAAGTGCACCTCAAGGGCTATCAGTGGGTATATAGTTGGTTCGTGGTTGAAGCCGCATTTGGCCACAGTGGGCCAAAATCAGTTTTCGTATATGAATTTAAAAATCGTATTTGGACATTCTGAAATTGTTCTGAAATATATGATAACCATTTTTAGAATGTACTCCTCGAGGGCTCTAAGAGCGTATACACTTGGTCCATGGTTGACGACGCATTTGGTCACAGTGGGCGAAATTCGAAAAAGGGTCCCGAAACTGAAAATCTTAAATTACGCGATTCTGAAATACTGCCGGAAATTGGGGATAGTAAATTCGAAAAGTGCACCTCAAGGGCTATCAGTGGGTATATAGTTGGTTCGTGGTTGAAGCCGCATTTGGCCACAGTGTTTATTATGTACTTTAAAAACTGGAAGTTTTTGAACGACAAAATTATGTACATTGCAACATGTTTTTGAATTACTACATTAACAATATAAATTCCGAATATATATGCTTTCTAATTTCTAAATTTGACTTTAAAATATTGTTCTAATCGGCTAAAAAGTAATTATTTTTATATATTCTCCCATTTTAAGCGCTTTAACATAGCTCTGTTAACACAATAACAGTGCTCAGCTAACTGAAGTGGTTTGTGTCTTTGCTAGTTATATTCGAATTTATCTTCACGCACATAAGTAACCTTGTGCCTTCTTAATGCGTGTGTTCTTAATATTAAGTTTCCAGTTGAGTTTCGGATCCAGATTACAGCCACTATACTTCTTCCCTATCCTACAGGTCTAATTGTTGACCATTGAGTGGAGTAGCTTTTATTGTAGAATAGTTCGCCTATTTGCGAATAGTAGCAGACCAGTTTTATCCGGGTTAACGCCTAGACAACTGCATGTGGCCCATGTACAAAGTTCCTTTATTAGAAAGTGTGGTTCCTTGTATTTAATACGACGACTACAGACACGTACGCAGAGACACTAGACCTGGCGCCCCCACGAAATTATTTTCTAAAGTGGAGAATTTTGACTGTAGTACTATACGCTGAAAAATAACGGCGTCTCTAACATATTCTCCCAAACATATTCTGCAGGAACCATGTATATGTTTTGAACACACTTCAAACATTCATACTATGTTTGCATGTCCCAAACTCACTTGTGTTTAAATGTAAACAGCATCATGTTTATTTTCAAACATGCCCTTTCCAGTTTCTTTCCTCAAAATCGTTTCTCACGTTGGTAGCACCCATTCACATATACGAAACACACGCAAAAACCAAAGTAACATCACAAACCATTTAAGCGTCCGAGCCTTCGTTGTTTTCACTGATCAAGCGCTTTTGATATCCTCTGTCCGATGAAGCATTGACGACTGAATACATGAAACTAAAATGCACATTCAGGATTATTTCTGACCCACGGATTGAGAGAATAATGCAAAAATACAGATCCACACTTAGAGTAGAAACAAAATACAGCGGCGGCGGCAGCGGTTGTCAAATTCGTATAGAAAATTGAGAGACCAAACCGCTCTCAAAAACCGCTGCCAATTAAATCTATTTTTAATTTCTCAGCGGTTTTTTACGCTCTCAATTATTGATTCTCCAACTCTCTTTGTGTTGCCACATTTTTGTGTTTTTGATAAACAAAAACATATGGGCTAACACTTTTTGTGGATATTTTCAGTAAGAAGAAGAAGTAAAACAATTGTTTTTTTTAGAAGAAAGTTGTAAGGAATGTTAAGTCTACAAGTTTAATAATATTTTGAAGAACTTCAATGTTATTGTTAGACATTTTAAAATAACTGTTCTGTGAATTCAAAGAACTTCGTCATTTAATTTATTCTCTTTTACCGCAGCGTAAACCGCTGCCGTCGCCGCTGTATTCTGTTTCTACTCTTACAAGATAGACTTTCTCGTTGTCCCTCTTTTATTCTCTTGCGCTTGAGAGACCATAGACAGTGTAACAAACACACCTGTATTTGTATCACAAACACACCTGTATTTGTATCACAAACATAAATATATGTGGGTCGCAAACACATATATTTTAACATATTAATCATTGTGTCTTAAACATGTAATATTGAATAGCAAACACAATGTGTTTGGACACAAGTATATTAAATTAGCGACAAGCTCCAAACACACTTTATATTTGCGTCCAAACAACAAAAAAGATTTTTCAGCGTGTATTTTTCAACGTAAATTTAAAGTTGGACCTCCGAAAGAATATCCTGTGTACGGTGTTCGACGACTAAGTTTTATTTATAACGAAAATAGTTTGGTTTTTACTAAATATATAAAAAATATCGGTTTTGCTAAAAATTTTGACTTACGACCAACATAACTTTTTTGAATGAAAAGATTTCAGTGAACATAATAACGGGTCCGCCATCAAACGTTTTTTTTCCAACTAGTGATTATTTCGTGAATGGTAACACTTAGCTCATGTCTGATTTGACAGATAATTAGTTTTATCCTTCCGCTGAACGAATATGGTTGTGTTTACGCTTGAACAACGCTGGGAAATATGGGAAAAATGGGCCTGCGATCGACTTACAGAAGATGCCGATTTTGCCAAAAAAATCATCTTTTCAGAGGAAGCTCATTTTGATCTTGGCGGGTATGTAAACATGCAAAATTGTCGCATTTGGGGCACAGAAAACCCGCACGCAGCCATTGAAAAGCCGATGCACCCAAAACGAGTCACTGTTTGGTGCGGATTTTGGTCCAGAGGCATAATTGGGCCATTTTTCTTCGAAAATGAGCAAGGAGTGGCCGTTACAGTCAATGGCGATCGTTATCGGGCCATGTTGAACGAATTTTTGTTCACAAAAATTGAAGAGGATATTGGCAACATTTGGTTTCAACAGGACGGCGCTACGTGCCACACAGCCGGAGTGCCACACTCGATGTTTTGCGCCCTGTTTTTGAAGATCGCATTATCAGCCGCAGAGCTGATGTCGTTTGGCCACCTCGGAGCTGCGATTTGACACCGTTGGACTATTATTTGTGGGGTGGTCTCAGAGATAAGTGTTACGCCGACAAACCAGAGACAATTGACGCTTTAAAGGACAATATTCGTGAAGCCATTGGTGAAATACAGCTGCACTCAATCGATAATGTGCTTAAAAATTGGACCGCTCGTGTAGGCTACTGCATGACCAGCCGAGGCAGCCATTTGAATGAAATTATTTTCCATTATTAACTGGAAGGATTGTACTTTCAAATAAAAAAGAAATTTGAGAAAATATTCAGTAGTTTTTTTTATAGCATTTTCAAAAAAAAAAGTTATTTGGCGGACCCGTTACAAAGTTATAAAGGTTGACGTGTTCCCCAATTTCCCAGGGTAACTTTCGCTTGCACCAAATTGCACACAAAGAAGATAGGGGTAATTTAATGATAAAAGAAAGGAAAAAAAGAAAAAAATAAATAGAAAAAAAAAACTAAATCTTTGTTTTATTTAAAATTGAAATAAGGGTGTCTCAGTAAGAGTGCACTTTTTCATTTTAAAATAAAAACACGTCTTTTTCAGATAGTTATATTTTTTTGTATTGGATTGTAAAGAAGACATGTTCCCATTAAGTATGGAATAAAATTTCCCTCAAATGGCCCCACGGCTCTGATGACAGGCCATTAATCTTTTCATACTATTATCCATGACTTTTTCACAGAGATGTGGCTGTATATCACCCATGACGCATTGGATCTCGGATTTGAGCTCAGGAATTTGTTTCTGGTTTATTCGCATAAACCCGGGATTTCACTAAACTCCAAAGAAAGAACCCCACGGCGCATGATCTTGATGGCCAGTTGACATCAGAATTTCTTGAAATAATTTGTTGTGGAAATCGTTGCTGCAATAAATCGATTGTTTCATGCGCAGTGTGGCAGGTGGCGCCGTATTGCTGAAACCACATGTCGTCCAGATCCATGTTGTCCAGTTGAGGCCACAAGAACTCCGTTATCATGTTCCTGTAACGAATGCCGTTCACAGTCACTGCAAATTCGACCTCAAAAGTAAGGCCCAATCACGCCGCCTAACCAAAAGTCGCACCAGACAGTTACTCGTTGTGGGTGCATTTGTTCCTCATGGATTGCACGAGGATTTTCTGAGCTCCAAATTCGAAAATCTTGTGTATTCACGAAGCCATTCAGATGGAAATGCGCATCATCGGAGAAGATGACTTTTTTGTTGAAAAATTGGCATTGACTTCACTTTGCTCCATCACCCATTGAATGAATTGCCGGTGCTTTACATGGTCTGCTGGTTTAAGCTCCTGAGTAAGCTGAATTTTTTACCCATGAAGGTCTTTTGTCAAAAGTAGCTGCTTCGTGAAATTTAAAGTTGTTGAGAACGATGCCGCATTGATGTTTTCGGGGTTTCGGCGAAACTCTCGTTTACAGCAGGAATATTTTCAAGAGACCGATCGGTACGTTGACCCACAGAAGTCTTACTGTCCATAACCGATCCAGTTTCTTCAAATTTGTTGACCACTCTTCAAATGAGTGACACACATTAGCTGCACTTTCTCGACTGAACATTCTTCGAAGTTTGCCAGCGGTCTCGGCATAACTTTCCAAATTTTTGTAATCAGTTTTCACAAGTATTACGCGTTGTTCTTTCTTAAAGCGATCCATTTTTAATAATCGGAATAAACATATGTATGTGACAGCTGTCAAATTTCAGAGTTGCCGTGTGCACAAAATAATGACACTGAATTTAAAAAGTACAATCTTACTGATACCCCCTTACAAGAAAAGTAGACAACTTTGTATTATTTTCTAAATTTTTAATCTTAAAATCTCCAACAAATTCCTGACTCCATGCCTACAATTGGGATTTTACAGATCTGTAAAATGTTTACTCCACCATTTCCAATTAAAATTTGAAAAAAAAATCAAATGAAATTTAAAAATTCTATTTGAAATTTGAAATACATCAATTGACAATTGAAAATTCTATTTGAAATTTGAAATACATCAATTGAAATTTGAAAACATCAATTGAAATTTAAAATACATCAATTGAAATTTGAAACACATCACTTGAAATTTAAAAGACAACAGTTGACATTTAAAACACATCAATTGAAATTTAAAATACACCAATTGAAATTTAAAATACACCAATTGAAATTTAAAAATCTGATATATGAAATCGGTTAATAATTTTTAAATTTCAAGTGACGAATTTTAAATTTCAATTGATGTCTTTCACATTTCAATTGATGTCTTTCAAATTTCAATTGATGTGTTTTAGATTTCAATTGATGTCTTTCAAATTTCAATTGATGTCTTCCAAATTTCAATAGATGTTTTTTAAATATCAATTGATGTCTTTCAAATTTCAATTCATGTTTTTTAAAAATCAATTGATGTATTTGAAATTTAAAATAGACTTTTTAAATTTCAATTGTTGTATTTCAAATTTCAAATATAATTTTCAAATTTCAATTGAATTTTCTCAAAATTAATTTGATATTTTTCAAATTTCAATTGAAAATGGTGTAGATCTAAAGATATTGAATGCTGACCGATGGAAATCGATTCAGAACCTTTGTGCAACGGTCTCTCCGCATAATGACGGCGACACTATCTAGTAATTGGCCTTGAAAGTCTTCTTCAACACCTTTCGGAATCGGTGCAAAGGTGTAGGTCCCAATCAGTGAATCTGGCTATACAGGGTGATTCAGGAAGTTCCGGAAAAATTTCTCCAACGTATTCCTTGGCTCATTTCATGAAGAAAAGTCCACTAGGACCATGTCCGAAAATGCAAGGGAGCGAAATGGCAGCGGGTTCATAATTTTAGGATTGGCGGTCGGAGCGTAGTAGGGTAAAGTTGCTAACTTCTGAGCCAGTGGTCGGATTCCTTTAACATCAAATGTTATGTTTTCCTTATGTGTTTGATTCTTCAGCCAAAAATTTCAATAAAATAAAATCTTAAACGTGTTAATTTGCAAAAACAAATAAATGTGTGCTGTTATTTCGCTTCCAAAAACAATAACAAACATTTTTGCATTTCAGTAAAATGGTCAAAATGGGCTTCGTTTAGGTCATTTTGGAAAGGTAAGAGGTATGGCTATCATAAGTTACCTGCCATCTGGCTGAGCACATTGAGGTTGTGTGATTTTTTCCCATTTTTTTCCCGAAAGCTCTGTATCTCGGCGATTTGACTTTTTTCTATTTTTTTTATTGATTCTGAGAGGCCTCTTAAAGACCTTTCCAAATCCGACCACTGGCTCAGAAGTTAGCAACTTTACCCTACTACCCTCCGACCGCCAATCCGAAAAATTTGAACCCGCTGCCATTTCGCACCCTTGCATTTTCGGACATGGTCCTAGTGGACTTTTCTTCATGAAATGACCCAAGGAATACGCTGGAGAAATTTGTCCGGAACTTCCTGAATCATCCTGTATATAGACCACACCGCTCACTGAATGTGGGAGCTCTTCTCCATCCCTTCATTGGATGTAAAGTTACATTACAACAGCTGCTAATCCACAAATCCCAACAACTTTTCAAATCAACCTCGTTCACACGACATTACTGACACAGATGTGGCCGGCGTCAGCCACTTTGTTAATATTTCTGCATCTTAAGGTAATCAATAAAAATAAAACAGATTATAGGATCGATCGATCTCTCCCAACCAGGCCAACAATCTCCATAATCCCACAAAAACAAACAGTGCAAACAACTGAACTGTTCCGACACATAATAAACAAATCGAAACTGTTCCATCTCTCTCTGTGAAGCCACCGCAAAGACCCAGAAAATTTTATTGATTTCTTGGGACGAATTTTTTCTACTTCAATTTTGGTTGAGGAATTGAGGTGATGATTGTGAAATAATCTCTTGAAAGTACGTGACCGTAATATGAACAAGAGACTCACTAAATCACACTCGTTCCGTATATTTACCTATTTAACGCGGCCATCCATCCATACGTTGGTTCGAATGCGCGTAATCATTTAATTTCAAAATTATCGCATTTACGTTACGTTTACGTACGAGGGTAGGAGAAGGACACCGAACGGGGAAGGTAGAAAGAAAATAAACATAAGTGTCTTGTGTGATAATTGGTTGGATGATCTCTTTTCTTCAACTTTTAAGTGGGCGTTGGTGGTGGTGATGTTGGTGGTGCAGTACTTCAAGTATCTGTTCGTCGTCAGCCTGGTCAATTGCTGGGAAATTAAAGTGTTAACCCGGAAAAACATTTGTTGTTCAGGTGGTAATTGGGATCATGTTTACGAGTTTCATATTGACATCGTCATGGCAGATGATGACATTGTGTAAAGAATCATAAACTTCCGTTTTGGGAAAGTATCACGTGGAATCTTTGATGTGGGAAGTTTAATATGGATAACAACAACTTAAATACCACTCTGTTATTTTCGGACACGGGACGAATACTTTTTCTAATGACACATTTAAATGAGTTAAATAGTTAAGTTTAAATTTAATTTTAAAAAATGTTATTACAAATAAATTGGGTTTAGTTACTACAACATTTTCAATTGAATTGATTCAAAAAATAACCATTTCATTTTGAAGAATGTCAATTGAAATTTGGAATTTCTATTTGAAAATTAAAATAACGGGTGTTTTTTTAGCTGCATGATAACTATCGATATCGATAACTATGGTATCACGGCTGAGAAAGAACCTCCATTCAGTAAGGTTTGGCAAGTCATCATGAATCGTTTAACGCTGCAACAACGCTTACAAATTGTGGAAATTAACTTTGGAAAAAATAGATCTTTTCGCGAAGTTCATGAGTATTTTTATCAATGAATTGTGTTTAATGATGAAGCTCATTTCTGGTTAAGTGCGTACCTTCATAAGCAAAATTGCCGTATTTGGAGTGGAGACAATCCTTAAGCCGTTAACGGCTTACATCCATTAAAATTTCTTGTTTGGTGCGGTTTACACGCTGGCGGCATCATCGGTCCTTATTTCTTTCGTACCGAGCAAGGATCTGCCGTTACGATTAATGGCGAGCGCTATCGAGTCGTGCTGACTGAATTTTTGTTTCCAAAAATTAACAATCGATTTATTGCAAAATCAATTTGGTAACAACTTTATTTCCGGAAGTGGTCTTGTTCACTGGCCCCTTCGTTCGTGCGATTTAACTCCTCTGGATTTCTTTTTATGGGGCTATGTTAAGGCATTGGTTTATGCCGACAAACCAGCAACCCTTGATGCATTGGAAGCCAATATTAAAGATACCATTGCCGCCATACGTCCAAATTTATTGGAAAAAGTGGTCAGAAATTGGACTCATCGAATGGACCATGTAACTCGTAGCAGTGGTGGACATATACTGGAAAACATATTTAAAAAATAAATGTCATGAAACTATGACCAGATTATAATAAAAGAATTTCATTTCAACAATATTTCTGTCTTGTATTACACAGTGCAACACGAAAAATGTAAGCATATACGGACACTACGTGATAAAAGACAAAAAAAAAAAAAGACCCGTGTCTCCCAGTTTTGACCAAAGTCATGCACTTTTTGTTTATGGGCCCCCAAAGATTTGGGGTGTGATAATTTTGTGAAAAAGTGATAATTTTGTCAGGCTCATATCTTGCAAACCGTTCGGAATTTTGATTTATTCTCTGAGGGAAAGTTGTAGCTCTTGTAATAAAAAACAAAAAATGTGAACATATAAAATCACGAAAACTTCATCTTCAAGGTCAAAATAGCAAAAAAAAAAAACTTTAAAAAATTCGATTTTTTGTACCTTTTTTCCCCTGTTCAAGTCCATAGGTAGCAAACCGTTCAAAATTCAAGGAAACAATCAACTACAGAAATGTACTTAAGATAAAATAAATAAATTTCAATAAACAACTTTCTAGAACATATGAACTTCCTCGGAATGATTCTTAACACCGTTTAGGTAGACGCAAAAGTGAAAAATTTCTAAATATGTTTGTAAATATGTATGTTTTTCTAAATACGTACATATATCAATTTAAATTTAAAATATATCAATTGATATTTGACATAAATTGAAATTTAAAATTCATCAATTGGAATTTAACAGACATCAATTGAGATTTAAAATACATTAATTGAAATTTTAAATTCGTCAGTTTAACTGTACAAATCATAAACCGATTTTTAGTAGTGGACTTTTTGAATTCGAGTCGACGTCTTTTAATTTGTCTTTTAAATTTCAAGTGGAATTTTTGAATTTTGTTTGAATAATTTTTAAATTGCAATTGTTTTTTTACATTTCAATTGGAAATAGTGTTGAAAGCAAAAACAAAAATTTAATAAAATTTTTCAGAAAAATTAAGTTTATTCGAACCACAGACTTGTCATTCATGAGCATGAATATCAGCTATCGTTGATGTTTATTGTCGAATCCAAGTTGTTCGCATCACTATCATGTTCACAAAATGTTTTGGTAATATTTTTTAAAATTCATCAGTCAGATAAAAAGTTATCAAGCAAGCTCATGGTCATGAATGACAAATTTCTGGTTCACTTAAGTTTTTAAGAACATTAAATTTAATAAAGTTTATCGATAGTTATCGAGAGTTACCAGAAGTTGAAATTTATAAGTCGTTAATTATTTTGTTATCACAACTGCCACAGAAGAAGATTTAATTATGGATTGAATTAAAAAGAATGGAAAAGTTTTTATAGTTTTTTTAGTTTATGATTTGATAATCATCTTAGTTACTGAAATTTGGAAATCGATAAGTTTTTTTCTCTAAATTAAATAATAATTATCGATAACTTGATTAAGTATCGAGTGTGGTTAGCAGTACCAATTTGAAAATCGATTATCTTTTCTATTAATAAATGTCACGGAGGTGGCTAAGTTATCGGATTTTGAAGTTTAAAAAAATCTATTCAGTTTTGGAGTTTTTTTTTAACAATTTAAAACAAAATATTTGACATCTTATTCCAATACGATTAATAAATTGAAATACACAGATTAAATAAATGTAATAAACATTTATTAATAACTCATTTGTTTATCGAGTGTAATTAAATTGAAAATCTAATTTCTCAATAACTCAGTATAATCTAATAATAGTTATCGAGTTAAAATTAATAAATCGATAAGCTTGTTCTCTAACCGAAATAAATTTTTTCGACGGCCGTCACGAGTATTTAGCCATGAAGAAGCTTCTCAAAATACCGCTCGGAATCGGTGTAAAACTGTAGGTCCCAATCCGTGAGTGTAAAACTGGAAAGAGCTCATCTCACTGATTGTGGGAATCTCTCCCTTGTCCCTTCTTGGGATGTAATGGGAATCCATTTTTGTTTTATTTTATTAGTTATCGAGTGTTGTCAGATTTTGTCATTTTTAAGTCGATAATTAGGAAGGAAAAACAATTAGTTATTGAGATATGTCATACTGAGGTTTAAAAAAGTTGATGGAGTTTTAGAATTTTGTATTAAAATTGAATAACGCTTTGTTTTAAACTCGAAAAAATTTAAAATTTTTTTCATAAAAACGCAAAAAAAAATTTAATAAATTTTTTCAAAAACTCGATCAGAAGACGGTTGTTCCAAAACAGGGATTTGTTTTAGTTTTGTTTTTCATAATTATGTAAGAATACGTGGTTTGTGATAACTCACTTGGTTATCGAACTGTGAAAAATCAATAAATTTTTCTCGTAATGAAATATTTTTTCTCTCGATAGTCTGACATTTACCGGGAATTAGCGGAAGTTGAAATTTAAAAGTCGGCAATTCTTTCCTCTTCATGAATGCTACAGTAAAAGATTTAGTTTAAAGTAAAAAAGTCGATAGGATTTTTCTCGAGATTAAACAAATATAATATTTTGTTAGCCTTCGTGGTTAGTTTCTTTCGGGGGCGGTCACCTCGCATAGTGACGGCGACACTATCGAGTATTTAGTCGTGAAAAAGCTTCTCAAAATATCGTTCGGAACCGGTGTAAAACTGTAGGTTCCAATCATTGAGTGAAACCGCACAGCTCACTGGTTGTGAGAAGCTCTTCCAAATCTCATAATGGAATGTAATGATAACCCATTTTTTTATTTATTTAAGAATGAAATTATTGTATAACTCGCTTAGTTATCGAACTGTAAAAAATCGATAAATATTTTTCTAACTGAAATAATTGTTTTTGATAACTTCAAACTTGATTAGTTATCGGGCTTTAGCAGAAGTTGAAATTTAAAAGTCGGCAATTCTTTCCTCTTCTTGAATGTCACAGTAAAACGAACCACACGCAGACTTGTCATTCATGAGCATCAGCTTGGTCGATAACTTTTTGGCTGATGAATTTGACAAAATATTACCAAAATTTTTTGTAAACATGATAGTGATGCCAACTTCCATTACATTCTAATTTGGTATCAATTCGGTAAACCGGCAATAAATGTCAACTATAGCTGATGTCCATGCTTATGAATGACAAGTCTGTGGTTCGCTTAAAAGATTTAACGATCGAGATACGGGGATACTGAATTTACACAAACGGGAAAAGATTTTATAATTTTGTTTCTCATTATTATTGAAAAATAAAATTGTTTTATAATCAATTTAGTTATCGACATTTCTTACGTTTATTCTCAAACTCAAGTTAAATTTTTCGAGAACTGTATTAGTTTTCGACTGTTGTTAGAAGTTGAAATTTTAAAGTGGATAATTTTTTCTTTTAATAAATGTCACGGAAAACCTCAAGCTATCGGTTGTTGAAGTTAAACCGATCTATTCACCTTTTGATTTTTTTCATCAAAAATATAAAAAAACAGAATACAGAAACAGAAACAGAATACGTTATCGGATTTTACAAATTATCGGTTCGATTTTTTTCTGGGTTAAATAAATGTAATACAATTTTTTTTGATAACTCGTTTAGTTGTTGACATTTATAAAATTGACAAAGGAAATACAGAATAACTCATTTAGTTAGCGTGTATAACCTAATCAATCGATAAGCTTTTTCTCTAAATGAGAGTTATAGGAGTTTAAATTTTGAATGTCTAAAATTGTTTTCTTTTAATATAAAGTCCAGAGTTTTAGTTACCGGATGTTGAAGTTTTATAAATTCAATACATTTTATTGGTGTTTTTTTGTCATATAACTTAAACTATTAAATATAAGGTAACTTTTTTAGCTATCGGGTTTTAAAAAATCGATAATATTTTTCTCCAGATTAAACAATTATAATATTTAGTTATCGAGGTATTAAAATTCAAAATAATATACATATATTCAATAGCCTCGTAGTTATCGAGTTTTCGGAATATAGCAAAACGGGAATTTGTTTCTCAAGCGAAGCACAGACTTGTCATTCATGAGCATCAGCTTGGTCGATAACTTTTTGCATGAACATCAGCTATCGTCGATATTTATTGTACCAAATAAGAATGTAATCGAAGTAGTTCGCATCACTATCGTGTTCACAACATTTTTTGGAAATATTTTTACAAATTCATCAGCCAAATAAAAGTTATCAACAAAGATTACAATGTTGATCTCATGTTGAAATTTGAAAGTCTATATTTTTTTTTATAAAAAATAGCACGAAAAGCTAGATATCGGATGGAAAGGTTTCAAAAATAATTAAATTTGCAAAATTTTTTCATAGGAATTGAAAGAAGCTTTTTTCCGATAGCGTTCGTAGTTATTGAGTTATCAGAATTTAAAACATCGATAGATTTCCGTATAAAGTAAATACATTTAAGAATATGTTTCGTTAAGTTATCGAGAGTTGACAGACGTTGGTAAATATTTTTTTTAATAAATTTGAAGTTAAAATTTGAACTTAAAGTTTGAAGTTCAAATTTGAAAGTTATTTTATTTTCATTTAATAGTAATTACTACCAAGCTGGTGATGAATCAGAATTCAAGCTTATATGTACATACTTCTGATATTTCGATATCCAAGCGTGTTATCGATTTTTGTAATTTTTTTTTTCGGATCGTCTCTTGCTCTTGACTCATTCACTATTAACTGAATTTTATAAAAGCAAATCTTAACATAAGTGGTGTTTTAAATAATCCACTTTGTCTGCTGTGACCTTCTTTACAAGTAAAAATTGAGTTACGGATGATATCGTTGCAAATATGACAGCAGTCCTTTGACAGAGGAAAGTAATCGTTAATTTTAGAGACAGTATGAAGGCGGGAAAATTTTGTATACTTAAATTTTTTTTTTACAAATTGCATATTTATTTACTCATTATACTGATATTCATCTTACAGACTGATAATTTGTTGTGTAAAATTTGTTTTGGAAAAATCTTCAAATAGGTGAAATAAGAGAAGTTTCGAAATTTGCTCTTTCAGCGCGCCATATGGAGCGATACGAGTTTATGCAAATTTTCAGAATCCAAGATTTCACATTTTTATTTGAACTTTATCAGAAAACACATACATGAATTGATTGCCACTAGTGCTGTAATTTCTTCCCACACTGTAATATTTCCACACTGCTGTCGATAGTTCAATTAAAGTATTCCTCTCAATTTGAATACTATAGAAGGCACATCTTATACACACTTTTGAAAACTACTCTTAGTTTCTCGAATATCAATATTTTTACTAATTGTGCACTTTCTTTTTTCTTTTCAGGTATATGGAAATATATTAAAAATATTAATCAATTCTAGTAAGTTGTATTTTATCGATTACATTTTATCGATAACACAATGACCAGAGGCTTACGATTATGAATCGATGGATAAAATGTTATGGTAACGCTACTCGTTGAACACAACTGTAGTTCTCCGAAGCGGACCACACAATTGCCATTTGACTGTTGTTTGATCGGCATACCCGATAACAAACTTGAATGTAATCGCTATTTGTTTGGATCACTATATTGCATGAAAAAGATTTTGGTTATCTTGTCTTGACTTTACGAGTCTAAACAAAACGTTATCGATCAAGCTCAAATATCCAGTCTGTGGTCTGGGTTTTCATTAACGTCCTTAATCGCAGACATTTGAGATAATTTATTGGATAAACTAGGCATTTCATGGTAATGATGTCATCATTTCCGTGATTATGCACAACAGTATCGATAACTTGTTATCTGGTTGACTACATTGAATCAGTGTTATAAACAGTTTTTTTATAAAGTTGCATAAATAGATAAACGAAAATAAATGTCAAAGATAAGGTGAGCATGCTCATGCTCATCACATTATGCGAACCCCAGACTTGTCATTCATGAGCATGAACATCAGCTATCGTTGATTTTTATTGTCTGTTTACAGCCCTTACTGATACCAAATAAGAATGTAATCCAAGTTGTTCCCATCACTATCATGTTCACAACATTTTTTGGTAATATTTTTCAAATTCATCAGTCAGATAAAAAGTTATCGACCAAGCTCATGCTCATGAATGACAAGTCTGTGGTTCGCTTTAATAAGGATGTGGTGGCCTGCTTGGGGCAACAAATTGGAATGGATTTATATTAAAGGAAAAATTATGTATACTCGGATGGTTATTAGCACAATATATTCAAAATCAATACAGTAATAATTATTTGTTAGAGTTATCGATAAAATTCTTCTTCACTTAATAAAATAAAATCGGAAGTTTGACAAACGAAAATAAATGCCAACGATAACATGAGCATTATCATAAATTGGAATAGATTTAGATGAATGAAGAAATTTTGTGTAGTCAGTCGGATATGATATTAATGAAATATGTATATTCAAAACCAACAGAGCAATAATTTATTTGCTCTAGTTATAGATAAAAGTTTTCACTGCAGAAAAAAGCCAGACCTCGATTAATCTCCTAAAGCCGGGCATCGATTAATATGCTCAGTAAAAACTAAATGAGAAAATAGTTTTTGTAAGAATTTATTAAATTAATATTTAGTTACAGGCAATTTGCTGATATCGATAATCTGTTATCGATTACAACCACATTAATAGTAAAGCGGACAGGTGTATAACTTCCTAGCTGATGAAATCGAGAAAACACTTCCATAATGATGTGAACAGCATCGATTGTTCTAATTTTTTTTTTATCAAAAGGGAGATAAAACGGCTATTCCCGTGCTCAAGATTGGTAAACTTGTTGTTCGCTTAAAGCGAACCACAGACTAGTCATCCATGAGCATGAGCATTAGCTATCGTTGATGATTATTCCATTTATGAATGTAAAAGAAGTTGTTCGCATCACTATTATGTTCATAATATTTTTTTCAAATTCATCAGTCAGACAAAAAGTTATCGACCAAGCACGTTGTCATGAATGACAAGTCTGTGGTTCGCTTAAGCCTCACTTCGATACATTTTTTCTTTAATATTTCGAAAACACTTAATAATCACTTAATATTTCGAAACACTTCGAAAACACAGGACAAATTAGTAATTGATTTCATTTTAATTAAGAAACAAATTTATAGTGTTATCGAAATCATTCTTCGCTCACACTTCAGTAAGAATTTTATAAAGGTTAAATTTTGAAATAATTTTTTCGGGGTTATCGATAATTTTGAGAAGTAACCTAAAAAAAACGCAGGAAAATTATCAATTGCAATTAAAATATGATAAAGAGAATGGTATGTAATCGACTACATTTATTTAGAAAACGTACCGCCTTCCTTTTTTGGAATTAGTGGATACGTAAATTATAAAATTACAAGAAATTCCGTATAATTGCAAACAAAACTTTTTTATTAGTTAACCCAAAACCTAAACTTTAGTTAATTCATAAGATCAAATGCTATGCTAACTAGAAAAATTAACGCTGCAGTATTCCCAAAACCTGCGTCACAACTTCGTTGCGATACTGACGAAAGGCAACTTTATGTGTGGCGGTAATTAAAAAAAAATTAAACACCGGTTTTGCAAATTTCAACAACTGCTAACTCAATAACTAAGCAAGTTAAATTTTCAATATCACGCATAGTTGTTGAAATATCAGACGTATAGTTTAAGAAATCGATAAAAATTTGAATTTCTTTATGTATGTATGTAAAGATGTGGTTTTGTTTGCCAAAAACCAAAAACAATAAATTCAATACAATCCTTCGATAACTCGATTGGTTATCGAGAGTTATTACAATTGGAAATTTAAAACTCGATATTTTGATTTATTTTCCAAATGGTCACGGAAAAGATTTAGTTATCGAAATATCGGATGTAGAATTTTAAGCTAACCACAGACTTGTTATTCATGAGCATGAACTTGTTCGATAACATTTTTTCTGGCTGATGAATACGAAAAAATATTACTAAAAAATATTGTAAACATGATAGTGTTGCGAACAATTTCGATTACATTCTTATTTGGTGTAGCTGATATTCATGCTCATGAATGACAAGTCTGGGGTTCGCTTTGACAATATCGAAATAATTTTAGATTTTTTTCCACAAATTATTGAAAATTAAAATTGTTTGTTACAAATTTGGAAAAATCTGTGTTTTTCTCTAATAAAATAAAAATTAATATCACACAAAAAAGCTCAAGTTATAGGTTTAAAAAAATTGATATTATTAGTTTTTTTGTTTCATACATATTTAAAAACAATATATTCCATAACTCTTGTAATTATTGGAATTTACAAGAAAACCATCAAAATTTTTCTATGAATGAAATAGATTTAATAAACATGTATAACACCTTTAGTTATCGAGAGCTTTACATTAAAAAAAAGAAATATTCAATAAATCGCTTAGTTATCTTGGTTTCGGAATTTTATAAATCGATAATTTTTTCAAGAATGTAAAAGTTAATAAATAAAAAACAAGTTAATATAATCGCGTAGTTTTTGGAATTTAATAAATCGATAACTTTTTTTTCTAAATTAGATTACATTAGATGACATTGATTAGTTATCGGAACTTCGATAGTAAGTCGATAATTTTTTTTCCTTTTAATAAATGCCACGGAAAATTCTTTAGTTGCCGAGACATCGGATCTTGAAATTTAAAAATCAATTCATTTTTAGAATTGTTTCATAGACGTTTTCAGTAACGTTTTTCGATAACTTGTTATCAAGTTAATAGGGATATCATTTTCAGCTCCACGAAAAAAGCTGTTTGTGCGGCATTTATTTAACTTCTGATAACTCGAAAACTAAAGCGAACTACACAATTGTCATTCTTGAGCATGAGCTTGGTCGATAACTTTTGATCTGACTGATGAATTTGAAAAAGTATTACCAAAAAATTTTGTGAACATGATAGTGATGCTAACAACTTCGATTACATTCTTATTTGGCATCAAGAAGTGCGGTAAACCAACAATAAACATCAACGATAGCTCATGTTAATGCTCAAAAATGACAAGTCTGTGGTTCGCTTAAGTGAGTTATAGGGATTGTTTGCTTTTATTTTGGGGTCGATAACTTTTTTCTGGCTCATAGAATTAGACATAGATTGTTAATTTTTGTTTTGCAACCATGTTAGTGATGTAGGTTATAGCGATAGCATTCCGGATTCGTGTAAGGAGCGGCCATTAAAAGACAATGAATTCCACCGATAACCAGTGCTCATGACCTATTTTCATAAAACAAAATTTGGCAGTTTCACGATGAGAGACTGTTTGTGCGGCATTTATTTAGAAAAGTTGTATTGATTTTTTCAAACCACAATTTCTGGTAACACGACAACTGAGCGAGTTATCGAGATTTTGTTTGTTTTCTTCACTTTTTTGGGGTTTTATAAAACGCACTAAAGACTCGTCCGCATGTGCTTGGTCGATAACTTTTCCCAGGCTCATAAAATCGGGCAAAGATAGCTAACGAGAGCTAATGTTTGACAAAGACTGTTTAAAAAAGGGAATGTTATCGATTTTTTTAATTTTTTCATATCTGGTATATCGAACAAATTATTTTATATACTTATATGTATTTTTTGGCTTCGTTTTTTATTTTTTGAAGTTAAATGGAATAAAACTATAATATTTTATGTTTTTTTTCTATCTTCGACGCTTGATGCCTTGCAATATAATCGACAGAAAATGTAATTTTTTTAATCGATTTATTTATACGTGTTCTAAATAAGACTGCAATATCATGATTTTCTTGCTTGTAGTATGGATTTGATTTGACGAGACCGTCAAAGATTTATCGTTGAAACTCATGCTCATAAAAGACAAGTATTTGGTGCATTTGACGTCACCAATTTTGTTTTCTTTGGATGTGTGCGATATCGATAAAGATTGCATGCGATAACTTACGCTTATGTTCGTCACTTCTGTTTGACCAATGTTGTATAATGGAAGTCACTTTAGTAGAAGTATTGTCTTTGTCTAAACTGCTCGATTTTGTAATGAATCTGTACTCACTTGTCGTGGAATTAAATTCCTATGATTTATCAATATTTTTATATGGCAAAAATGTCTTCGTTTTTTATTCCAACCAAATTCTATCAAATATTTCATATTTTTTTGTTTAAATTGTACACAAATCTATTAAGTTAATTGGGGTTAGTGCTATGACTCGTATAAACTTTGTACATAATGTACATTCCTTATATACTCGAACCGAGTTTAGCACGGTTCAAAGTTATTATCATCCCCACTTGTAAAATCCCGCAAAAGTATACAACTCTCTATATCAGTCCATTTATATGGAAACGTTCGTTGACCATAGAATTCTAACCTTGATGCTTGTCAAAGTCATCATCGTCATCAGCACCAGAAGCTGAACAATCCACTGTCACTAGTCAAGACCAAGCGAGCCATCGTCATTATCAGCAACAGAAACAACTATGACTATTGTCTAAACAGATACCCGGCCTTAGTTATATTCAACCTCTGTTCTTCTTCCTCTACTCATGGCAGACAAATGCCTGAACTATATATCGATACTTCCACCATAGTACCATCACTAACACACCATCACTAACACACCATCATTATCCCCGCAACCGACTACGATATCACCATAGCCTACACTCTTTCCACCACGAACACTTCCCCACTACTACTACTACTACTATTACATGACCGATGTTGTTGTGCGTAGATACATATGTACTAATGGTTGTGTTATCAACATCGTTAAATGTTGTTCCGAGTTTTTGTTGTTGCTGCTGCTGCTAAACACATAACAACAACAACAACATCAAGAATCGGCAACCACATTTGTCTAGGTTGATTGTGTGTTGTTGTAGTTGACGGGCCTACTAGTGGGTATCATTTAACTTCCAGCTCCGATAGGTCTCTTCTGCCTATTTCGATTGTGTTTAAAACGTTACTTCCGTACGATGGGTGGTGTAATGAGTTAAGGAAAATATATAAGTTATAATTGGTTTCAACAGTTGTTTTCCTTCTTCGCAGTTCAACGCTGTGGGACGAATACAAAATTTTCATATTTTCCAATATCTAGACAAAACAAGAGAGTTATCGAATTTGTTAAATCAAAAGAGAAACATCACTTTTTTTGTTTGTTTGAGTTTTTTTTCACATTTTTTTTTAAACAGCAGACATCGAATAGTAAAGCGAACCACAGATTTGTCATTCATGAGCATGAGCTTGGTTGATAACTTTTTATCTGACTGATGAATTTGAAAAAATATTACCAAAAAATTTTCTGAACATGATAGTGATGCGAACAACTTCGATAACATTCTTAGTTGATATCAAGAAGGGCGGTAAACCAACAATAAACATCAACGATAGTAGATGTCCATGCTCATGAATGACAAGTCTGTGGTTCGCTTAAACTAAAATAAATAATTAAATTCCAATAACTCGACAAAACATGAGGTTAGCGAATTTTTTAAATTCAAAGAGTTATCGAGTGTTTTGCAAGAAACATCACTTTTTTATGTTTGTTCGAGTTTTTTCATATTTTGTTTAAACAGCAGACAGACATCGGATAGTAAAGTAAAAAAATACTCGGTAGAAACATTATTTTTTCTTATCCGGATCACATTTGTAAGTCATGAACCTAAGCACCGGTTATATAAAAAAGAAATAAATGTGAAAAATTTATAGATTTTTTTTAAATTTCGACATCCTATCTTAAAAACTACTATTCAGTTGTAGAAAATGTTTACATATATAATATTTTTTTAGCTTAATTTGGTGGTTCTCATAAAGAAAACAAATTCTTATATTTTTTTTTAATTTCACCTTCGATAACTACACGACTTATCGAAATTTTTGTTAGATGTGCTTTATTTATTTTTTTTTATTATTTTTATTAATTTGCAAAACAATTGTTTTTACGTCACTGATTTAAAAAATTATGGGTTTTGTAATTTCAACCACTAATAACTCAGTTATCGAGTGCACAAGCTATTGATTTTTTGTTTTATTTATTTCGTTCGCTTATTTTTTCTATTTGTCACGAAAAATCAAATTTTTATAAAAATTTAAATTTGTTAATTTGTTATATCGTTTTTTTTTTGTATCTCGAGTCTGATATCTCAAAAATTAACCGTGTTATCGAGAAGGTTTTTGTATTTTGTTGACTTTGCTGTTTTGGTTTTTCATAAAGCGAGCCACAGACTTGTCATTTATGAGCATAAACATCAGGTATCGTTGATGTTTATTGTCCGTTTACCGCCCCTTTTTGATACCAAATAAGAATCTAATCGAAAAAATCACAACATTTTGTTGGTAATACCTTTTTCAGCTTCATCAGTCGAATCCAAAGTTATCGACCAAGCTTATGCTCATGAATGGCAAGTCTGTGGTCGCATAAACAAAGCTAATGTTTCTGAAGGGAAGAAAAATTAAAAATTTTTTTAAATTTTTTAAACTTCAAACTTCGATAACTAACCGAGATATCGATTTTTTTGTTATTCGCTTACCTTTTTGATTTTTTTATAAGATCCCATTGTTATAAAAAAAACAATTGCAATGTGTAAACTGAAAATTGGGAAACTAAATGAGATACACGTTGTTTTAGAAAAACCGTTCAGAGTGCGGTGTCTAGGAGATTATACTCTCCAACCACTGCCACAATATTAAGTTCAAATTAAGTCGATGATCCACACGAGGGCGGATGAATAAGTCCGTGACTTTTTGAACGAAACGCAGTTTTTTTTTGCAAAAAAAAAATATTTTTCAACATAATCTCCTTTTAGCTCAATACACTTAGTCCAACGATTCTCCAATTTTTGTATCCCTTCCAAAAAATAGGATTTTTCGAGGTCCATAAATTAGACATTAGTTTGATCAATAATTTCATCGTTGGAACTAAATCTCTTTCCACAGAACCACTTCTTTAGGTTTGGAAATAGGAAATAGTAACTGGGGGCTAAATCCGGAGAATATGGCGGATGAGGTACCAATTCGTAGCCCAATTAAACAACTCCAAACAATCCTTTGAAGTTGTCCCACGATTTCATTTATGGTAAATTGAGAGCAAACGCGGCACCCATCTTACAGACAGCTTTCTTAAACCCAACTGATCATTTAAAATCGAAACCACACTGCCATATGAAATGCCTATGGCATCAACAATCTCACGCAATTTTACTCTTCGTTCGGTCAATACCACATCGTGGATTTTTTCGACATTTTCGGGTGTATTGACCTCAATTGGTCGTCCAGAACGTTCAACGTCATTTGTACTTGTGCGACCACAACGAGAGTCAGTAAACCACTTTTTTACCATTGACATCGATGGTGCAGAGTCCCCATATTATTTATCAAGCTTTTCCTTGTTTTGATTGACGGTTTTTTTTTCGCAAAAAATAATGTTTAATGAGCAATCGAAATTCACTTTTTTCCATTTAAAAAAAAAATGCACGAGGTTGTATGTTTTGCACAGCTGTTAAACGCGAAGTAAATGACGAAACTCTACGCATGATACTTTTAGTGTTTACTGCCGACTAATGATATTTCCTGTAGGATGTTGAAGAGATTGTTCCGGACCTCAATTTGTGTAGTTATAGTTTTAAGAGAAACCTGTTACTGATCTAGCCGATTATACTAGTCTTGCACGCTTAAACGTTTCTCCTTATTGCATTCCTAAAGACTTCAATTGTTATTTCCATTAAGATGTTGGAGAGATTGTACGACTGACAGTCAGCTAGTCTGATACCTAATTTTTCCCCATCATATTAAATAAAGATGTTTAAAAAATCGATCATCTAGTTCGATATCTATTTCCTCCTTGGCTTATAAAATCGAATAAAGTTGAACAAAATTATTTGAAATCTATTTCGTGATATGAACAGCAGCGATAGCATTTTAGTTTCGTTTCAGCAGTTGTAATAAAACGACAATAAATGCCAGCGATAGTCGTTGCTTATGATCATGATTTATGAATGTGTGATCTGCGTACGAAAATACAATTCTTAGGGGGAAAACATTTTTAAATTTGATCGATTTTTGAACTTTTCTTTTCGATAACTTGCTCAAAATTTGACAGTAGTCTATTAACAGGTGGCACTTGATGGGAGCAGTGTTGCATTTCATATAACTACGAAGGAAGTTCGAAAAGTCACGGACTTATTGATCCGCCCTGGTAGACTATCCTTGCTGGACTCTTGTACATGAGAACATGCATACAATTACCCCTCTGGCCACTTTTTA
Organism: Phaonia tiefii; assembly: GCA_963931995.1. Classification (NCBI taxonomy): domain Eukaryota; kingdom Metazoa; phylum Arthropoda; class Insecta; order Diptera; family Muscidae; genus Phaonia; species Phaonia tiefii. The sequence continues at coordinate 289,237,077 of OZ008367.1, forward strand.
CTTACTTCGGCCACGGTTAGTTAGTCATGGCAAAATACTATCGCGTAATTCTGATTGAAGAAGTTTCTCCATGCATAACCTTTCCGATTCGGTGTAAAACTATAGATCCTAATCAGTGAGTAGTTTCCAAGTTGTAAAGCGCACAGTTCAAAGATTGTGATAACGAAGCTCTTACCCATCACTTCGTGGGATGTAATATCCAACTACATTTTTCCAACAAAATTCCCTCATGTTCCTTAACTTTTCATACCTCTCTCGTGTTTTGTTCACCATTCCCCATATATGTCTATACTTCATATTTTTGCCATTGTTTCATTTGTTGTACTATGGAAAGGCAGTTTGTTGATTTCACCATGCGTTCATCCATTTCCATACCATGTGCTGTGCGCTGATTGGGTTTTCAATGGTCGGATCAGTCCGTCCGCCCATCCGTTCGTCTGTCGTTTGGCTTTGTTCCCATAATATCGAGTTATCGAGTCAAACCTTTAACCTTTTGCTTTTTAATATTAGTACATATCCTTGAGATTGCCTTCTGTTGGATTTCACTTGTGTGTTGGTTTCTTTTTTTTTTGTATTTTGAGGGTTAAACTCCATAAGGTCCGGAGTTGTTTGAGGGCCATATATATATTTTTATATACATTTTTAAATTATGGAAATACGTATAAATGGTATTAACTTTGTCGTCGACGCTTCCCCGTTGAATTTTCGATATTAATGTTGGTTGGATTTGATGGGTGGTCCATCAATCAGTCGTTAGGTCGCTATTTGAGTTTGGGTGATTTGGAGCGACCGAAAGTGATGTGTCGCGAAGGTTAAGCGCTTGTATTTTAGCCAGCTAGTACTTTGGTCAGGAGGGAGTTCAAAGTTTTTTCTTTGAATTTCAAGGGTTTTGTTATGTACCTATTACCATTTGATTTGTCATTGGAATGAAATGGAATGTGGTTTCAAACAGGGAATGGAAAGCTGTCTGGTTGGGTCCTGGGTAACCATAAAAATCTATGACTGCAACTGCCACTTGTAGTCCTTTGAGGTCTTTTAAACCATTTAAGAGAGCTGTAAAGTTTGTATCCTTTATTTGATAATAAGTAGAGATTTATCTTAATGTTTTATTTTCCCCAAAAAGGAAAATGTTTGTGTGTGTCCTTTTCAATGTCCTTGGAAATGGATTACTGTAAAAAAAGGATATTACTGAATTGAAGATTTGCAAAATTAAAAAGGTTTCCATTCCCCAAAAGAAAAGAAAGGATATTTAATACTGTGATTTAAAGATATATTAAGAAATTGGAGTAGACAGCTTAATGTGGTTAAAGTTAACCGACAGTTATTCATGTCAAAACTCATACAGACTGATAGCTGTTAATCTTAGGGTAACCAGAGATGAAACTTGTAGTATCACGAGTTGATGATATACACGCTGAAAAATATATCCCTTTTTGCAGTTTTGGTGCAAGTATAACGTGTTTGTTGCTTGTCGCAAATATAGTATACTTGTCTCCAAACAGAATGTGTTTGCTATGCAATATAACATGTTTGGGGCACAATGATTAATAGGTTATAGCATATGTTTTTGTGCCCCACATGTGGCTGTGTTTGTTGAAAACGGCTGTAAACAAAAACGTGACAGACAACAATGACAGACAAAAGGCCGCATATCTTCAATTCCTGAAAACAATTCTTGCAAACATATACATGGTTCCTGCAATATGTTGCTGGGGCTAGTTTTTTCAGCGTGCAGGAAGTTTTTTTTCGTTTGCCGTCAAATCTCCCGCTGTTGCTTATTCCTCAGCAGCTTTCCGACCCCGACCCATGTAATGTGCCTTTTCTTGCTACTCCTTCTACTAATGATACTTTTAGTGTTTACTGCTGACTAATGATATTTCCAGTAGGATGTTGAAGAGATTGTTAGAGACCTCAATTTGTGTTTTACGAGAAGCCTGTTACTGATCTTGCCGATTATACTAGTCTTGCACGCTTAAACGTTTCTCCGTATTGCATTCCTAAAGACTTTAATTGTTATTTCCATTAAGATGTTGAAGAGATTCCACGACTGACAGCTACCTAATGTTCCGCAATCATATAAGATAAAGATGTTTAAAAAATCGATAATTTATTTCGATATCTATTTTCTCCTTGGCTTATAAAATCAAATACAAGTTACACAACATTTTTTTGAAATCTATTTAGTGATATGAACAGCAGCGATAGAATTTTAGTTTCGTTTCAGCAGTTGTAATAATATGACAATAAACGGTGATCACGATTTATGAATGTGTGACCGGAATACAAAAATACAATTCTTAGGGGCAAAACTTTTTTTGAATTTGATCGATTTTTGAACTTTCCTCTCCGATAACTCGCTTAGTTTTCTAAATATCAGAAAATAACGTTAAGAAAAATTCAATGAAATGAAATTATTTTCCTTGTACAGAGATCGCGCGTGGTTCTTTTCTACATCAAGGAAGAATTTAATTTGTTGCGTTAAAGAATGTTGCAGAGATCGCGCATCGTTTAAAGTTATCGTCAAAGTGATCATAGTTAGATGAAGATAATTTTAAATAGATTTTTCATTAAAATTTGCCTATAACTTCTTATAATTTTGTCCATAAATAGATATTTTAGTTTTGGAACGAAGTTCCTTATCGCACGTTACGGGAAAGGGGCTAAATGAAAAAAAGAATTAAACAATTTTTTTAACACAATTATGCTACAACCCAGTATTATCAACTATATTGGGTGGTTTTGCTTTGGTTGTTGTCTAGACATACGTTTGGCAAATTTATTGTTTAATGGGAAGTTTTCTAGGTGGAACCTGTAACGAATTTTTAGTATACGACGGCGGATCAATAAGTCCGTGACTTTTTGAATGAAACACAGTTTTGTTTGCAAAAAAAAAATATTTTTCAACATAATCTGCTTCTAGCTCAATACACTTAGTCCAACGTTTCTCCAATTTTTGTAATCATTCCAACAAATAGGATTTTTCGAGGTCCATAAAATAGACATATGTTTGATCAATAATTTCATCGTTGGAGCTAAATCTCTTTCCACCGAGCCATTTCTTTAGGTTTGGAAATAGGAAATAGTCACTGGGGGCTAAATCCGGAGAATATGGCGGATGAGGTACCAATTCGCAGCCCAATTCATAAAATTTTGCCATTGAGGCTACACACGTGTGCACCCGTGCAATATCTTGATGAAAAATAACTTTTTTCTTGGCCATATGGGATCGTTTTTTTTAAATCCTCGTTAAATCAGTCCAATAAGTTGGCATAATATTCGGCGTTTATTGTTTTTCCCTTTTGAAGGTAATCGATGTGGATTATCCCGCGTGCATCGCAAAAAATTGTTGCCATCACCTTATTGGACTACAAACTTACCTTGGCCTTCCTCGGAGCCGGTTCACCCGGAGAATCCCGTTGGTTAGACTGCTGCTTGGTCTCCGGAGTGTTGTAATGGATCCATGTTTCATCCACAGTCACAAAACGGCGCAAAAACTCCTTCGAATTGCGGTTAAACAACTCCAAACAATCCTTTGAAGTTGTCACACGATTACGTTCATGGTCACTTGAGAGCAAACGCGGCACCCATCTTGCAGACAGCTTTCTTAACCCCAACTGATCATTTAAAATCGAAACCACACTGCCATATGAAATGCCTATGGCATCAACAATCTCAGGCACTTGCGCCTTAGGCATGTTGGAACTAACTAGTACATAATATATAGCGAAAGGAACTTCGTTCCAACTGGGTGGCCTCTGACACCTCATGTAATTTTTTATGGTGCCCTAACATTTGTACCACTTTCAAACGAGGATGCCTCAATCTTTAAGTAGAGCAGCAATTTTAAATAATTTTTCTTAAGAGACGTTTAAGAGATCGCAGGTCCTTTGACTTTACATTATTCAGTGTGATTTGTAATTTTTTTTCGTCAAGGATTTAGTGCCATGAACTTTTACAAGTTCTTGTGCACAAAAAAATTATGTAAAACATATATTTTTTGTGTTATTGTTCTCTTCCTGTGCGGTCTTGATAGGAAATTGATACTTATGTCGTTGTCGTGCCACAATGTCTTTTGTTTGGCCAACAGGAAATTCTATCGCCCTTTTTTCACAGGCCAACCAAAAACAGTCAACAAGTAACAACTGCGGTTGACCACTTCCAGGGAATTATAATACACTCGCTGAGGTCAGAACACAAGATAATATCGATGGCAAACATCAAGAGCATGATGATTTTGAAATACGTCAAAGAGAATACGTCAAATGTCCAAAACTTTGACTGACATATCATGCCCAAAACTCTAACTCTAACCTTCAGTTGATGGCGAAATTTAAGTTCAACTTGAAAGGTCTAAAATGATTGGATTCTATTGAATGCCTCCGTTCCCTTCCAAAGAATAGTATGACATTAAAGTGCTTGTTTTCTGCATCCTCCAAGTTCACTAGAGTCTCTCGACATTGGACGTAGAGTAGAAGCTTCATTCACTCTGGTTATTATTAGTTATTATCGCCATTATCATCAGCATAATTAACATCATCTTTATCATTTGCACTTTGTTTCATTTCGTTTCATCCCATTCGCTTCTACGCTTTTGATTTTATTGTCGTGCTTCCAGTTTTCTTTATTATTTATTATGGGGAGTTACGAGTTTTGTAATTTGGTCTTATATTATTCTCTGCAACTGTCGACCCTTTTTTTCTTTGCTGCCATAAGTTTTAAGTTATATGGGACATAATTCAACAGTCGGTGCAAAAAGAGAGAGGATGTAAACATGGTGATTTGCACAATACAACTACATATGAATTTCCATAGTTGCCTGGACATAACCCCAAGAAACATTATCACAAACAATAAGTTTGGGATTATGACCCTCCCACTGGAATATCAAGAGATGTTAAAGAGATCACTTATCATTTGGTAGCAAAGAGTTCAGTGAGACTTTGGAAATTTGCCAGGAGAATGGCTCAAATAGTTGCTACAGTATCCTCTTCATTATTATCACTATAAAGACGAGGACGGATTAATAAGTCCGTGACTTTTCGAACTTGCAATACTGCTCCCATCAAGTACCGCCTGTTAATAGACTACTGTCAAATTTTGAGCAATTTCCGTAGTTTACTTTGGGTTTAACAGCTGTCAAAACATACAACCTCGTGCTTTTTTTTAAAAATGGAAAAAAGTGAATTTCGAGAATCAAACCAAGAAAAAGCTTGATAAACACTATGGGGACTCTGCACCATCGATTTCAATGGTATACACGTGGTTTACTGACTTTCGTTGTGGTCGCACAAGTACAAATGACGTTGAACGTTCTGGACGGCCAATTGAGGTCAATACACCCGAAAATGTCGAAAAAATCCACGATATGGTGTTGGCCGATGGAAGAACAAAAGTGCCTGAGATTGTTGATGCCATCGAAGAACAAAAGTGCCTGAGATTGTTGATGCCATAGGCATTTCATATGGCAGTGTGGTTTCGATTTTAAATGATCAGTTGGGTTTAACAAAGCTGTCTGCAAGATGGGTGCCGCGTTTGCTCTCAATTGACCATAAACGTAATCATGTGACAACTTTAAAGGATTGTTTGGAGTTGTTTAATTGGGCTACGAATCGGTAACTCATCCGCTATATTCTCCGGATTTAGCCCCCAGTAGCTATTTCCTATTTCCAAACCTAAAGAAATGGAGCGGTGGCAAGAGATTTAGCTCCAACGATGAAATTATTGGATCAGACAAATGCCTAATTTATGGACCTCGAACAATCCTATTTTTTTGGCAGGGATACAAAAATTGGAGAAACGTTGGACTAAGTGTATTGCGCTAAAAGGAGATTATGTTGAAAAATTAATTTCATTTGCTGCAAAAAAACTGTGTTTCATTCAAAACGTCACCGACTTATTGATCCGCCCTCGTATGAAGAAATTCTCATTAATATGATGAGTGTTTCGATACATATAGTTTTGATGAATTCGCCGAAAAGCATGCCAAAAACTTGCCTCTTCATTCCTAACACGGGTACTCGTTGATCGACCCTCGTAACACCGCGCATTGAGTTTAGTCGCTAAATTTGGTATGTTCTTTGAAAACTCTTCCTATTCTGTACCCAATGTTGGTTTAACCTTTCCAATATCTTATGCCTTCTTTGATAAATCGATCGTTGAAATGCATTGTTACACGCTGTACAATTTGTCTTTTTTTCTTGTTTGAATGTAAGTATAACATGTGTTTTGAGCTTGTCACAAATATAGTATACTTGTGTCCAAACACATTGTGTTTGGTATTTAGTATTACACGTTAAAAACACAATGATCAATATGTTATAATATATGTGTTTGTGATCCAGCTTTGTTGTGATACAAATACAGCTGTGTTTGGTGCACTATTTACTTAATTTTTGTCGCTATGCTCTATCACGAGCAAAATAGTAAAAGAGTGACAAAGAGAAATTGTTCTCAGCCTAAGTTAATGTTATTGCAAGCGTATGACTGTATTTGTGCATTATGCTTTCAGTCAGTCAGGGTGAGACATGCATATGGTTCCATGTAAAAGTATACATCTTTGCAAGTAAACATGCTAATGTTTGCATTTAAAGTGATTTAAGGACTTTCAAATATATAAATATTTGGAGTGTGTTCAAAACATACATATGATTCCTGCATAATGTGTTTGAGAAAATATGGTACAGAGGCCATTTTTTCAGTGTGCATGGCATTTTCGCCATTAATGCGAAAAATTAGGTTTTCGCAACATTTTGACTTCATGTAATATCTTGCTGGCCAGTGCAAATCGCCAAAACGGGAGATTAGGCGCCCGGGAAATGCATCCTTCAGCATATCGGTTGTGGCACGTGCAGTGTGTGCCGTTGCACCGTTCTGTTGGAACCACATGTTTTCCAATCCCAATTCATCAAGTTGCGGCAAAAAGAACTCGTTGATCATTGCTCTGTAGCGCTAACGGCGCTTCCATGACATCGACGGCGCTTCCATGACATCCTCGGCTACAGCAGCAATATTCTCTGCAGAACGGCTACTCCGGGGTCTGCCACGCCTGGCAGCATCTCGTGTTGTGCCAGTCTCTTCGAGGCGAGCGGCTAAACGTCGCAGTGTTTCACCAGTAGGCGTTGGACGGCCAGGAAATCTGCGACGAAATTCACGTTGTGCCAAAGTCACCGACCGATTGTTGGTCAAATAAATAGTCAGCAATATTCCGCGTTCTGGAGCAGTGTAGCGTAACATTGTTTATTAACGTGTATTTCGCATGTGTTTACAACACAAATGTCAAAACAGAACTGACATTAGGGGCCAATCGCAAAGTTTATAGCATTTTCTGATAGGAGGATTACTTTTGGGCCACCTTGTATAATATTTAGTAGGGACATAAATACTGTTACTTATATTTTGGTCTATAAAACAAAAACTAATTAACGTTTTTGGGCCAATTTTTTTTTATATATTTACTGATATGCATTGTATACAAAAATCCTAGTTTCATTCAAAAACGTCCGCCCTTGGCCATCACGCACGCCTTAAGTCGCATTAGCCAATCATCAATAGCTGCACACACCTCATCCATTGGAAAATTGGCTACAGCATGAACTAGAGCTGTCTGAAAAGAATCAATGTTGGGGTATCTTTTGTGACAGATCATATCCTCTTAAACGTCCACAATTTGTAATACAGAGGGTTCAGATCAGGGCTGCCAGAGGGTCATTCTTCAGAGCATATAAAAGCTGAGAAATTGTTTCTAAGGCAGGTTTGTGTCGTTTTAGCCTTATGAGCTGGTGCTGAATCTTGCTGGAAAGCCCTCGGCTGGTTTTGGAACAGGGAATTGTTAAGCGGCTTTATAACTGCTGCCAAAACGGTTTCTTGGTAAACTTTGGCCGATGTTTTGACCCATTGTACACAAAAATGCAAGTCAGTTACCCTATCAGAAAAGATACCCCACCAAACCATGACTGTAGCTGGATGATGACCCTTTTCGACCCGTGAGATGAGCTCAGATGTTTCTTTAGATGATCGTGCATAAACCCTATCATTTTGTTTGTTAAATTTTTCCTGTACGGAAAATTTTTTTTCATCCGTAAACAAGATTTTTCTGTGCAAGTTAGTACTTAACCAAAAGACGTCTGGATTTTTCTATCCTATTTTTTTTTAAACAAATGTCAACAAATATCCTGTACGCCGTTTGAAAGCTCCAAGTCCCAAGTCTTTTTTAATAATTCGACTCATGGACTTTTGCTTGATTTTCATCTCACGGGCCATGATTTTGTCTTTCCGGAGAGCATTTCATTGAATTCTTGCTTTGACGGCTTTGATGACTTGGTCTGTCCGGACGGTACGTGGGCGGCTCGAACGGGGGCGGTCTTTAATATCTCCAGTGTCCTGGAACAATTGTATGCACCTGTTGACGAACATGCGACTAATGCCGAGCGGGCGGAGCGTTTTGAAAATATCGTTTTTTTTTCTTTCCACCCTTAAAAAGTGATACGAGTATAACTGCGATACGGGTTTCCTTATCCGATCACTCCTATAGAGGTTAAGGCTATAGAGGTTAACTTTCAAAAGCCATATGATAATAAAAGGGTATGTTAACTTTTAATATTCTAATGTTTGTAAACCTATTATATTATTTTTGTGTAAACATATTCAAACATGTTTATTTCTGTGTGAATTTTATATTTAACATGCATTCCTGTTTTACAGCACCGACTGTACTTCCTTTGCATACCATGCATGCACTGAATTATGTACAAATATTTCAAATAAAACGTGATCATCTCTCCTCATGTTCTCTGGGTGTTTGCGGTTAGTTGTTCTTCATAAAAAAAAGCTGCTCTTCTTCTTCTTTTATTACGCTCGCGCTTCACAGTACACACACTTTGTGCGGTTTGGGTTTATGAGTAGCTCGGCAATAACATTTGTCTGCCTCTTTACGTTCGCCAGTCCGTCGCCCTCCTACCCCATCTGTTTGTTTGGCTTCACGTGCTGGTGTGGCACATCGAGGTTGTTACAATTTAAACAACTTCCTTGTTGAGTGAGTCAGTCTCTCTGGTGGTTGGTTGGTTGGATGGGTCTTTTTTATGGCCACTGACGCTGCTGTTGCCACTGTCACTGCCACCACAAGAAAATTGGTCTCTTCGTTTGCTGCTAACTCATGTCTGTTTGTTGGTTCTGCATCTGCCTCCATCCATGGCTGTGTTCTAAAGTGTTTTATGGTGGGTTTGGTTAGTTAATGGCTTCTTAGCTCTTCATATTCTTGATTTACGAGATTACAATCTGCCAGTATCGTGTGCCTACAAGTGTACGAGTATAGTTGGGTTTTGTGACGTTTCCTTCACCCGGATGACACTATATTTGATGAATACACTGGTGGGATGAGTTTAATAAGTGACTTTATTTGAAGACGGTTTAAATTAAAATAAAAATATTTTCCCATGCGTGAATAGGGGAGAGCTTCTTCAACTTTTTACATTCACTGTCTAAGACCTACGAGTGCACCTGCCCTAGCCATGACATTAAGATTGTCCTAAGTTATTTCAATGGTAAAGCCAGCACTGAGGGTGCTAGATTTCGACGCGGCAAAAAACATGGTTGTCGGTAGTATGATATTCCAACATAAAGACATTGACAAGGCTACTTGGATGTCCCTTGATCAATAACACTGGTTTACAAACAAAAAATACCAAGAACGCCACATGCCTAGATAAGTTAATTGGGACCTCCTGAATACGAAAAACGCTGTAATTTTTTCTTTCTAAGTACCTTTTTTGAGATAACGGTACTTTTGTGTTTTTCGGTGTATGGTCCCACTCAAACCCTTGTGGAGCCCAACCGAAAAGTCCGATCGAGATAAATGGCATATCGTTGGAAAGGTAATTGAATGCCCTTTCCCTCGATATGCTGTAAATTTCTAGCTGATAAGAAATGGCTAAGTTATGGCACCTTAAAATTCAAAATTTACACAAAAGTACCGTTATCTCAAAGACGGTATTTAGAAAGAAAAAATTACAGCATTTTTCGTATTCAGGAGGTCCCAATTAACTTATCTCGACATGTGGCGTTCTTGGTGTTTTTCCAAAGTTAGAATTTGTAAAGCAGTGTAAATAAACAACAAACCAAACTTAACACCTGGTAGAGGGCGGATCAATAAATCCGTTACTTTTTGAATGAAACACAGTTTTTTTTTGCAAAAAAAAATTCATTTTTCAACATAATCTTCTTTTAGCTCATTAAACTTATGGCCAGTTTTTAAGTGGGTAGTTAACTATCGGATTACTTAATCTTAATTCTAAGTTAATTAGAGGTTAACATTGCATTTTGTTCTTCAGTGGTGAGTTAATGTAAGTCGCCATATTGTCAACTAATATGGAAGCCCTTGTATTCTTCTTGGAAAAAACGTGTGTTTTGGGATAAATACCAAAACAACAAAGGGGAACAAACAAAATGGAATTATGTAAAATAAGAAATAGATGCATAAAATCGAAGTCATTTTAACAAAAATGTGGAAAACACTATATAGGCGCAATCATTTAACGATCTAGACTCAACGTATGTGTACAAATACGCATATCTGAAACATGTATTTTATACAATCTTCATTTCTCCCTTTGACACTCAGTAATTTGATTGTCAAAATAATATGGTTGTGCCTATAAGTTAACCAACCAACATTGGGTGGTTAAGTCATAGTTAAACAGTGACTAAAAAACACAAATCGATGTTTAACCACAATTTAACTAAGAAACGAAGATCACCACTGACTGAAAAACTGGCCATTAGTCCAACGTTTCTCCAATTTTTGTATCCCTGGCAAAAAATAGGATTTTTCGAGGTCCATAAAATAGGCATATGTTTGATCAATAATTTCATCGTTGGAGCTAAATCTCTTTCCACCGCTCCATTTCTTTAGGTTTGGAAATAGGAAATAGTCACTGGGGGCTAAATCCGGAGAATATGGCGGATGAGGTACCAATTCTTAGCCCAATTCTACGAATTTTGCCATTGAGACTACACACGTGTGCACCCGTGCATTAATTATCTTGATGAAAAATAAATTTTTTTGGGCATATGGGGTCGTTTTTTTTAAATCCTCGTTAAATCGGTCCAATAAGTTGGCATAATATGCGGCGTTTATTGTTTTTCCCTTTTGAAGGTAATCGATGTGGATTCTCCCGCATGCATCCCAAAAAAAAGTTGACATCACCTTATTGGCCGTTAAACTTACCTTGGCCTTCTTCGGAGCCGGTTCAGCCGGAGAAACCCATTGTTTATACTGGGGCTTGGTCTGCGGATCCATGTTTCATCTACAGTTACAACACGCCGCAAAAACTTCTTCCAATTGCGGTTAAACAACTCCAAACAATCCTTTGAAGTTGTCACACGATTACGTTTATGGGCAATTGAGAGCAAACGCGGCACCCATCTTGCAGACAGCTTTCTTAAACCCAACTGATCATTTAAAATCGAAACCACACTGCCATATGAAATGACTATGGCATCAACAATCTCAGGCACTTTTGTTCTTCGATCGGCCAACACCATATCGTGGATTTTTTCCGACATTTTTGGGTGTATTGACCTTAATTGGCCGCCAAGAACGTTCAGCGTCATTTGTACTTGTGCGACCACAACAAAAGTCAGTAAACCACTTTTCTTACCATTGAAATCGATGGTGCACAGTCCCCATATTATTTATCAAGCTTTTCCTTCTTTTGATTGACGGTTTTTTTTTCGCAAAAAATAATGTTTAATGAGCAGTCGAAATTCACTTTTTTCCATTTTTAAAAAAATGCACGAGGTTGTATGTTCGAACAGCTGTTAAACGCTCTTAAAATGTGACAGTAGAATACTGTCTTGATGGGAGCGGTGTTGTATTTCATATAACTACGAGGGAAGTTCGAAAAGTCACGCACTTATCCATTCGCCCAACCCTCTTGAAGTGCCAGTGCAAGGTTTGTAGTTGCACATACACGTTGCCATTCATTCATGTTCTGGACGGTGGTCCTAATCTATTTAACTCCACAGCAAATTCTTCCCATAGTTCTGCGTGTTGCCAAATTGTGGATTTCCAAAGGCAACGGCTGAATTACTTTCCATTAGCTGGACAAGTTTTTCAAACTGAGCTTTTTTTCTGATTTTGATACTTCTAAAATATATAAAATATTATTGTTAAATTAAAATGTTCAAATGTTAAATGAAAATTATAATTCTAATCCAAAATAATGTCTACTTTCGATCTCTTATCAAATTGAAAACACGCATAACTATAAACTCAACTGTTCTCAAGCAGTGGTGTAAATTTAACACATTTGTCGACCAAACTGGCACAGAGTTGTCAACGGCAATACGACAAAAGTAAGTGAACACACAACCAAAAAATCAGCTGGTGTTCAGTTGAGTTGAGTCGGTCGTTGAGTTGAGAACGGCAATGCCAATTCATCGATTACGACCAAACTCTCACAAAACTTGAGAACCTTAATAGGGGCATTACTTTTTTAACCAAAGGTACTTTAAGATAAGATATTTTTTTAAGAAAATGTACAACCATTTTTCAATTAGAAAAATGTTCATGACTTGTAAGCTTGTAGTATGAATGTCTCATACATTAAACAAAAAGTAACAAAAATCGGGCATAAAAATTCAAATAAACGTAACTGACAAAAATGCTATACCACGGAAAAATACAACTCTGTGATATAGATTAAAACTCACCTCAAAGCACTGCAACAACGCGAGAATGCATGAGGAAAAGAAGGACATGATGGAAAAATTCTGTCTGTTCTTGTTGTTGGAATTATAGGCCTTTCAGTGATGTTGATAACGGGTTTTTCAACAGAGACGCTACAAAAGTAAATCGATAGGGACAGCAAACGACGCCATATTTTTTCCCGCTCTTTTGACATTTCTCTTCAGTAAAGTTTGCCATTTCATCATGGAAAGATATACGAGCCAACAACGAGTCGAATTTATTAAAATTTACTACCGAAATTTGGAGTCAGTGGCCTCAACTTTAAGAGCGCTACGTCCAATTTATGGTCGTCATAATCGTCCTACCAGATCAACAATTGAGCGTCTAGTGGAAAAATTTGAATCCACGGGCACAGTACAAAATATTCCCGTGCCAGTGACACAAAGAAGTGCCCGTAGTGTCGAGAATATTGCTGCCGCTGAGGCTTCAGTTCAAGAAAGCCCAAATGTGTCCCTCTAGCGTCGTTCTCAAGCATTGGGCATATCTGTGACGTCGTTGTGGCGAATTTTGCGAAAAGATCTTGGCCTACATCCTTACAAGATCAAATTGACGCAAGAACTGAAGCCGCTTGATCACCATAAGCGTCGTATGTTCGTGAATTGGGCTGAGCAACAACTTGAAAATGATTCGGATTTTCATCGGAAAATCATCTTCAGCGATGAGGCTCATTTCTGGCTGAATGGCTTCGTCAATAAGCAAAATATGCGTTATTGGTCAGACAGCAATCCACACGTAATCCCGTGAGTCATCATTGCATCCCGATAAAATTACGGTTTGGTGCGGTTTATGGGCCGGCGGCGTCATTGGGCCGTACTTCTTCCGTGATGATCAAGACCGGCACATTACTGTGAATGCGAATCGCTACCGTTCCATGATAACCGAATATTTTTGGCCCCAATTGGATAATATGGACTTGGAGGACATGTGGTTCCAACAGGACGGCGCCACAAGCCACACAGTGAATGCCACAATCAATTTATTGGAAACCAAGTTTGGTGAACGTGTTATCCCACGAAATGGCCCAGTCGATTGGCCGCCTCGGTCGTGCGATTTGACGCCGTTAGATTATTTCCTGTGGGGCTACGTCAAGTCTATGGTCTATGCTAACAAGCCAGCGACGACTGATGAACTTCGTACGAATATCGAACATGAAATTGCAGCAGTATTGGCCGATTTATGCTTGAAAACCGTCGAAAATTGGGTGCAGTGTCTGGACTTCTGCAAGCGTGCCCGTGGTGGCCATGCAAAAGAAATCAAGTTCCATAAATAATGGCATCGAACGTACTTTCACAGGAATAAAGAATTTCATTGGTATCTAAAACCGGTTTTGTTTTATTTAAAAAAACTTTTGTAGCACTCTTATTGAAAAACCCTTTACTTAGGGATCTTCGATCGATACTAATTCGCATATGTGAATTGCAGAATTGACTTTGTATATGTACAAGGTGGCGCAAAAGTAAACTTCCGATGTTTTTTGGCTGTAATTTAAAAAAAAAAATGCAAATTTTTTTACATCAAGTCGAGAATATGATGTCATGTAAATGGCCGCCGCCACAGTTGATTGTCATTTGAGCCCTTTTTATGGTATTTTCCATCACAAAACTTCCGGCGATACGTCCTCACATTCTTGGCGGATATTGTCTTTAAGAGCTGCAAGAGTCTGAGGCTTGTTGACATAAACCCGCGACTTCAAAAAGCCCCACAAAAAGAAGTCTGGAGGGGTCAAATCAGGCGATCTTGCTGGCCAGTGCAAATCGCCAAAACGGGAGATTAGGAGCCCGGGAGATGCATCCTTCAGCATATCGGTTGTGGCACGTGCAGTGTGTGCCGTTGCACCGTCCTGTGGGAACCACATGTTTTCCAATCCCAATTCATCAAGTTGCGGCAAAAAGAACTCGTTGATCATTGCTCTATAGCGCTCACGGCGCTTCCATGACATCGACGGTGCTTCCATGACATCCTCGGCTACAGCAGCAATATTCTCTGCAGAACGGCTACTCCGGGGTCTGCCACGCCTGGCAGCATCTCGTGTTGTGCCAGTCTCTTCGAGGCGAGCGGCTAAACGTCGCAGTGTTTCACCAGTAGGCGTTGGACGGCCAGGAAATCTGCGACGAAATTCACGTTGTGCCAAAGTCACCGACCGATTATTGGTCAAATAAATAGTCAGCAATATTCCGCGTTCTGGAGCAGTGTAGCGTAACATTGTTTATTAACGTGTATTTCGCATGTGTTTATTACACAAATGTCAAAACAGAACTGACATTAGGGGCCAATCGCAAAATTTATAGCATTTTCTGATAGGAGGATTACTTTTGCGCCACCTTGTATATACGATTGATAATCAACCGATGGTATCAATTCAGACACAGTAGTTAGGCATCTGATGCTGAACTTGTCACGGAGTTCGTAACTAGTCATGCCAGTGAGTGTGTGTTGAACTGAATTGTTTATTATTTCCAACAAAAACCCAACCATTTTTCAATTAGAAAAATGTTCCTGACTTGTAAGCTTGTAGTATGAATTTCTCATACATTAGCCAAAAAAAAAAAAAATTTCCTTTGTTTAAGAATATGAATAGGTATTTTTTTTTTTAGAATATTAACATTTTTTTTTACGAAAAGGCACTTATTTAAGAAAATTTTCTTTTTTTAAACTTGTTGCACTTTGGCTTTTCTAAATTTTGTTTTTATTGGGTTCAAAACTGCAATATATATACTAAATATTGGTTACAGGCTCCACCTAGAAAACTTACCATTTAATAAGAAATTTCCCAATATATGTTAGTCTAGACACAAACCAAAGCAAAAGTACCCAATATAGTTGATAATACTGGGTTGTAGCATAATAGTGTTAAAAGAAAAGTTGTTTAATTTTTTTTCATTTAGCCCCTCATCCCGCAACGTGCGATAAGGTACTCCGTTCCAAAATTACACTAAATTTAAAAAGTGCAATCTTACTGTACACAGAAAAAAAAGACGACTGTAAAATGTTAACAAAAAAAAATTGGTACGTGAAAAATCTCAACACTCAATTACATTTTTCATTGATATGCTGACAAATTAATCAAATATTGAAATGAAAAGCGATAACTGGTACCAACAAAAAAAAGTCCTTATAAATACCCCAATATTTAACCAACTTTTTTTTTTATGTTTCAAAAATTCCATAATTCAAATAGGAACTTCAAATAATAAATAATAACAAATAACTTCAGTTAGAGATAAGTATGTACAGGCAGTCGGTGGCGTAACGGTCTAGACGTTGCCCGAAACGACGCTGTGTTCCAAAAATCGAAACGATCGTTCAGTGGATGTGAGTTTGAATCCTACCGCGGCTGTTTAATTTTTTTTTTAAATAAACAAATTTTCTAAAAATAACTCGGATCGAAGACAAAACGAAAACTGAGATACAATTTAGTTTGTCAAATATGTCAAATTCTTCATCGACTAAAAACGAAAACATTTTTGATAAATAACGTACAAATATTTTCGTAGATGGTTGAAATTTTGCATCGATTGAAAAATACTATTTTTCCAATAAACAGCCTACAAATATGGTAGCTGGTATGTGATTTTTTTTTTATCACAGGATTTTCAATTATTATTTTGTTTGAATATTCGAATTTTTTAATTGAATTGAAAAATTATTTTTTTCTGTATATCAACGGTTTTGAGCTTGAATACACAAAAAAAAAATGATCCATCAGGAATGATATTTATTGGTAAACGAAATATTTTTGCGGCAAACGATCTCCAATCGGTTTCTTCTTTGAGTTGACAAAGAATCCCCGTCACTCGGTGTATCCCACAAAAGTGTCATAAATCAGTAATTTTAAACTTTTATTTTTTAAATCGAATTGTGAAATTTCCTTTCGTTACTTCTGCTGCTCTCCTTCATTTATTGCTGACTGCTGCTCTGATCCATTGCTGGTGGAGTGACACCAAACACACATTCATACCATGGGTGTACTTTCTCTTCCTGCCACAGAGATTTTCCCCAACTGTATGAATGAACGAACGAATGAATGAGTGAATGAATGTTACCATATGATGGCAGCACACAAAGCAACATCGTGTTAAACTACTGGCGATGACTCTATCTATAACTGGCGTTTGAGGAGGAGAGGTCGGTCTCCTCAAAAGAAAACAAAAACATCTTTCACTTTAGTTGTATTTCCGAAATGCTTGTCATGCAACTCGCTTTACGTTACAATGAAAACATTTGTAGTTACTTGGTGTGGATTTTCCTTTGTAGCAGAGGCGCTTGACACGATGTTGCCACTCTGCATTTGAGTGCCATCGATGGATGGTTGCGTTGCAACCGTTTCGCTGCAATAAAATGCATTACATTTCATTTTATTGTTTTTCCTTTAAAGAGACTTTTCCTTTTCTTTTTGAAATTGCCTTTCCTCCCCTTATCGTGATCATACTCCTTCATCTGTCCCTCTCTCTCTCTCTCTCTCTCTGTCTGTGGCAACTTAGCGCCATGACAACAATACTGATGATGTGGATGGATTATGATATCGTTTGGGCTTTGGAAAAAATTAAGTTTTGCTTTAAATATCAGCTTCCTGTTTCCGTTTATCACTTACCACTCCACCGTGCTTCCTTAAATCACTTCATTACATTACAACAATGTGTTAAGTTTAATGTTGTTGTGGTTGGTGGTTGCTGGTGATTCCACCTCGAGGTGAATGAAATCGCAATTGGAAAGCTTAACTAATCATAAATCGCAGATATTTCAATTATGAACTCGTTCATAAAATGTTGGCTGACTGGCGACTTGGCGATAACAAATGATGAACTTCATGATGGATGGATGGATGGGTGGTTAGCAATGATGGGAGATATCCGCATGGTAACGAATATATAACCATTTTGTTTTATGTATTTAAGACCATTCTATACCTCTATTAATAAAGATATAGTTTTTCTAAAAAATATGTATTGCAATGAAAAAATATGTATTCATGATTCCTGGCAAACTGCAAAGCTATTGCAGAACAAGCCACAGAACTTCATCAGCGATTGTTGGGAAACCGATAAATGTTACTAGCGTGAAGTTAGCCCACAATCGTAGCCCACATATTTCGATGGTGGGCTAACTTCACAATAGTATATGGTAGTGTGAAGTTGGCCCACCTTTGTATTTAAATCAAACCAAGCATATAAATTTCATTGTAAAGGTCATTTAATAAAGTGTCATAATGTTCAAAATAAACATTGAAGATATGGACAGGATACAAGGTCCTTTAAATGCAATTACCCTGCCCCATATACAGTGGTGTAGAGTCACACACTCGTCAAAACTTTTATTCTCTGCAAATCAGTGGTCCAAGATGTTTCATTTAAAGAAATTCTGAACCTGATTGACCGGTCCTCTGCTGAATATAATGCCGTCATTTTTAATAAATTTTGTACACTACTGTTCTCCAGGTCAGTGTCATTATTTTAAAGGCTATGTACTGACGTGTGCTATAAAATAGAGTCAATTACAAAAAAATATATTTTTTTTTGAAATGGTTAATGGTGGTTTGGATTTGAATTTGAAAACAAAGTTTAGCTTCTAAATATGATTAATGTTTATTAGTAGCATTAATAAATTGTCATTATTGACGTTCCGAAATGGGCCGATGTAAATATTGCAATCATGAGCGCCAAGAAAGAATAAAAGAGACGATAAAAGAATTCACAAGCTACATACAAATTACTGACATAATTGGATGCTCAAAGAAATTGTTGGAGACCGGAATAAAATATAACCCCAATCCAGGAAACAGACGGTAAAACCCTGAAAATTACAGTACATTTGGAACCAAAAATATTGCGCCACGTAGAGTTCGACTTTTGTTACCTCTTCCGCCCTTAAAAGGCAATACGATCGGGATGTTGACACCTCTACATTAAGAAAAATGCTAACTAAAAACAATTTGAAGGCAAAAAATGTCCGAAAAGTTCAATTTCTATCCAAACGGAACGTTCAAAAAATGTTGCATTTTGCCAAGGAGCATGTGAAATAGTCCGTACGCAAATGGCGAAATATTTTGAGGACAACTGAAACTAAAGTGAGATTGGGTAATTATGATAAGAGTAATCTTCCTGTACGAAGACCTAACAACACCGAATTCAGGCCCCAGAACACAATCCAAACAGTTAAACGTGGTATGGTACGGGGTTGTTACTCTTACAGTGGGACAGAACCTTTATTCCACATTGAACAGACAATGAACGCTGTATATTATACCACTGTATTAAAAAAACATCATGATGCCTTGTGCTAAATGGGAAATGTCGCTTCGATGGGTGTTTCAACATAATATCGACCCCAAACACACATCGAAGCGAGTAAAAGCTTCGTTTGAAAATAATAGTGTCATAGTTTTAAGATGGTCTATGCAGTCGCCGGGCTTAAATCCTATTCAGAATTTGTGGCGGGACATTAAAGTGTCTATCAAAGGAATAAACCAATTTAAAAAAGATGCGCTTATGACACTGATACAATCGGCGTGGAAAACATGACTTGTGGAGACTTGATGAGTCAATGTCAAGGCGTTGCTTAGCTGTGATAAAAAATAATAGTTATTTCATAAAGTACTGAGATAATATAAAGGATTAATGAAACATACATTTTATTTGACACAGCTATTTATTCTAGTTCAGATGATGAATCGCGATGACTCTATTTTAATTCACAGGCAAAACGGGGCATTTTGAAATATTTTCAATTATACCTAATGATTTAATTTTAAATTACGACATTAATGTTCAAAAATGTTATATCTAGTCCTTAATTGAACAATTAAAAATAAAAGTTATAAACAAAATTTAATTTTTCTACATTTGTTTTTGTTTTGAAAATGTTGATTAGTGTTGACTCTATTTCATTGCACACCACTGTATTTCATTATCCATTAAATTGTATGATATTTTTGTCGAGCAGGTTCCCACTTTTATTTCCCTACACGATTTTAGTATTAATGATAAGACATTTTTAGAAAAAATGTCAAGAGCTTTCCACACTTTAATATCTTGGCTTTCTTCGATTTTAAAGACCTAGTCCTATTTCAATGTCCTTGCAATTTTTTCTAAAATTTCTACTTAGTATCTACAATAATTTCTGTGAATATTAAAGCGTGAAAATTTTCCAAACTTTTTTTAATTTTCTGAGAAGATTTCATATATATGGCGGATATTGGGTTTTCTCGAATTGAAGGACCTAGTTCTGTTTCAAAGTCCTTGAAATTTTTTCTAAAATTTATACTTAGTATTTACATTAATCTCTGTGAATATTAAAGTGTGCAAATTATCCGAACATTTTTTAATTTTCTGAGAAGTTTTCATATATATGGCGGATATTGGGTTTTTTCGATTTTAAGGACCTAGTCCTGTTTCAATGTCCATGAAATTTTTTCTAAAATTTCTACTTAGTATTTTCAACAACATATGTGAACATTAAGGAATGAAAGTTTTCCAAAATTTTTTAAATTTTCTGCGAGTTTTCATATATATGGCGGATATTGGATTTCTTCGATTTTAAGGACCTAGACCTATTTCAATGTCCTTGAAATTTTTTCTAAAATTTATACTTAGTATTTACAGTAATCTCTGTGAATATTAAAGTGTGCAAATTATCCGAACATTTTTTAATTTTCTGAGAAGTTTTCATATATAAATGGCGGATATTGGATTTCTTTGATTTTAAGGATCTAGACCTATTTCAATGTCCTTGAAATTTTTTCTAAAATTTCTACTTAGTATTTACAGTAATCTCTGTGAATATTAGAGTGTGCAAATTATCCGAACATTTTTAAATTTTCTGAGAAGATTTCATATATATGGCGGATATTGGTTTTTCTTCGATTTTAAGGACCTAGTCCTGTTTCAATGTCCTTGACATTTTTTCTAAAATTTCTACTTAGTATTTGCAATAATATGTGTCAATAATAAAGTGTGAAAATTTTTCAAACTTTTTTTAATTTTCTGGGAAGTTTTCATATATATGGCGGATATTGGTTTTCTTCGATTTTAAGGACCTAGACCTATTTCAATGTCCTTGAAATTTTTTCTAAAATTTCTACTTAGTATTTACAATAATTTCTGTGAATATTAAATTGTGAACATTTTCCAAACTTTTTTTAATTTTCTGAGAAGATTTCATATATATGGCGAATATTGGTTTTCTTCGATTTTAAGGACCTAGTCCCGTTTCAATGCCCTTGATATTTTTTCTAAAACTTCTACTTAGTATTTACAATAATTTCTGTAAATATTTAAGAGTGAACATTTTCCACAATTTTTTAAATTTTCTAAGAAGTTTTCATATATATGGCGGATATTTATTTTTCTTCGATTTTAAGGACCTAGTCCCATCTCAATGTCCTTAATATTTTTTATAAAATTTCTACTTAGTATTTACAGTAATCTCTGTGAATATTAAATAGTGAACATTTTCCAAACTTTTTTTAATTTTCTGAGAAGATTTCATATATATGGCGAATATTGGTTTTCTTCGATTTTAAGGACCTAGTCCTGTTTCAATGCCCTTGAAATTTTTTCTAAAATATCTACTTAGTATTTACAATAATATCAATAATATCTGTCTTTAACTAGTAACTTACATTAGGAAGTTCTACCCAGTTCTGTAGTGGAAAAATTAGATTGGTTTTAATCCTAAAATTTGTAACATTTTAAATTTAATTAAATTGAATAAACGAACAAACAAAAATACATAAAATTTAATTAAATTAAAACTGAAATTAAAAACAAAAAAACTATTTAAAACAAGACAAGAACGAACTCCAAATCATATCAACTCACTCAACGTGACACTAAAAGATTTCAAAACTCAACATAAGGGGAAGTACAACCAATCTACAGATTTCAACTTAAAATTCCAACTCCAACCTACGAACAACTTGACAGTCTAAGAAATACTTCCCCCCATCTTTAGTATCTCAAATGCAAAAATATACTTTTACATTGTTGCTTTTTTCAGTTTCAGTTTCGAATTCGAATTGACTCCAACTTCAGTCAGACAGTCAGTCAGACCAGTCCATAAAGTGAAAATCTGGAATAAAACAAAAAGCACAGACCAATTTAAAATTGTACCACCAAGACTCGAGATATCGAGTGGAGGAAAAACGAAAACCAAAAAGATACAAAAACGAATTTAAGTGGGTGTAAATTTACAACATGAGCTTATTTTTTTGCAACTTTTTTTATTTTCAACTTCGCATTTTAATCCAAAATGTACAATGTAGATACAAAAGTGTATAAATGTGAAAACGAAATTGGAATATGTAGCACACCAAGATGCAAACATTAGGTAATGCATAGCAACACTAGCACAAAAATCATTCGGTAATCCTACTACTAACTACTGGCCATCGGTGGTGTAATGGTAGTGTGAGCGGCTCTTGTACATGAGAACGCGGTTTCGATCCCTGCTCAAGCCACTTTACATTTCTTTCGACGGCGGTCACCTAGCTTAGTGACCGCGACACTATCGAGTATTTAGACGTGAAAAATCTCCCCAAACTACCGTTCGGAACCGGTGTTAAACTGTAGGTCCCATTCAGCTGGTCCCTACAACTGGAAAGCTCACAACTCACTAATAGTCAGAAGCTCTATCCAATCCCATTATGGGATGTAATGGTAAGCAATTTTTTTGTTAACTAAAGGGTTTTTCAATAAGAGCGCTACAAAAGTTTTTTTAAATAAAACAAAACCGGTTTTAGATACCAATGAAATTCTTTATTCCTGTGAAAGTACGTTCGATGCCATTATGTATGGAACTCGATTTCTTTTGCATGGCCACCACGGGCACGCTTGCAGAAGTCCAGACGCTGAACCCAATTTTCGACGGTTTTCAAGCATAACTCGGCCGATACTGCTGCAAATTAACGTTCGATATTAGTACGAAGTTCATCAATCGTCGCTGGCTTGTTGGCAGACCCCACAGGAAATAATCTAAGGGCGTCAAATCGCACGACCGAGGCGGCCAATAGACTGGGCCATTTCGTGAGATAACACGTTCACCAAACTTGGTGTCCAAAAATTGATTGTGGCATTCGCTGTGTGGCTTGTGGCGCCTTCCTGTTGGCACCACATGTCCTCCAAGTCCATATTATCCAATTGGGGCCAAAAATATTCGGTTATCATTGAACGGTAGCGATTCGCATTCACAGTAATGTGCCGGTCTTGATCATCACGGAGGAAGTACGGCCCAATGACGCCGCCGGCCCATAAACCGCACCAAACCATAATTTTTTCGGGCTGCAATGATGACTCATGGATTACGTGTGGATTGCTGTCTGACCAATAACGCATATTTTACTTATTGACGAAGCCATTCAGCCAGAAATGAGCCTCATCGCTGATTGTTGAGGCCTCTTAAAGTTGGTCTCTTAAAGTTGAGGCCACTGACTCCAAAATTTCGGTAGTAAATTTTAATAATTCCGACTCGTTATTGGCTCGTATATCTTTCCATGATGAAATGGCAAACCTTACTGAAGAGAAATGCCAAAAGAGCGGGAAAAAATATGGCGTCGTTTGCTGTCCCTATTGAAAAACCCTTCAATGAAGTTTTGGATAAATAAAAAAATTTTCATCTTTCACCTTGTTTTTATAGAAAAAGTTCATCAAATAACTCCATTCGATAAAAGTTCATCAAAGACCACTCTTCCCATTGCAAAAAAAAAGTACATCAAAAAACCTTTTTCATATATTTTTTTAACACAAAAGTAACCATTTTCACATTGGAAAAAAAAATGGCATCTGAGAACTTTATACATAGATTTTTTTTATCAAAGTTCAAAAAAAAAAAGTACATCAAAGAACTTTTGTCACGTAGGAGAAAAGTGCAACAAAGTGTTTACACCCCGAAACAAAGTTCATCAAAGATATTTTTTCCACATAGCAAATAGTTGACCAAATAACATTTTTCACATAGGAAAAAGTGCAACAATGAACTTTTTCGTTAACATAGATAAAGTTCAAAAACAGTTTTTTTTTCACATAGCAAAAAGGTCAATAAGAACTTTGTCTCATAGATAAAGTTCCAAACGAACGTTTTTCACGTAGAATACATTTATTTACTGCACTTTTTTCGCATCGAACTTTTTTACATTATAAAAGATCTTCCAAGGATATTTTCACATCTAAAAAAAAAGTTTAACAAATGTCTTTTTCACATAGAAAGAATTTAAATTAAGAAATCTTTTAATATAGATAGAGTTCAGCTTAAAACACAATTATACAAAATCCTTTCCTATATAAAAAATTTATTTTTTCAATTAAAAAAGTTCATCAGAGAACTTTGTTCACATAGAAAATAGATCAATATAAAACTTTCTCCCATAGACAAAAGTTCACCAACGATTTTTTTAACACAATAAATAAAACATATCGATAAAAGTTCAACGAAAAGCCATTATCACATAGAAGAAGGTTCGAAAATAAATATCTCAGAAATATGGTCAACAAAGAACTTGTTTCGCATAGATAAAATGTATGCTATGAACGTATTTTTATTTTCATTGAAAATACTTTTTTCGCATAAAAACAAGTTCATTAAAAATACTATTTTCACATATAACAAATATCAAAAGTAACATATTTGACACAAAAATTTTCACTGAAAGAGTTAAAAAATCACCTAAAAAAGGTTCAAAAAAACTTTCACATAAAAAAAGTTCAACAAGGAGTTTTTCTACATAGAAAAAGTTCAACGAAGAACATTGTAGTACACAGAAAAATGTTCAAGAAAGTTTTTCACTAAAAAAAGTTAAAAAAATCACCTAAAAAAGTTCAACAAAGTTCAGATAGAAAAATCATTTTTCACACAGAAAAAAATCAACTAAAAATTTTCAAAAACTAGAAAATAGAAATAGAGGTAGAAATAGAAAAACTTTATACAATGAACTTTTTTCACATAGAAAAAAGTGCTATAAAGAACTTTTTTCACATAAAAAGGTCAACAAACTACTATTTTCATATAGAAAAAGTTCAACAAAGAACTTTTTTCATATAGAAAAGTTCAACAAAGAACTTTTTTCATATAGAAAAGTTCAACAAAGAACTTTTTTCAAATAGAAAAAGTTCAACGAACAATTTTTTTCGTACAGAAAAAGTTCAACAAAGACCTTTATTCACATAGAAAAAAGTTCAATAAAGAACTTTTTTTTTCATAGAAACAAGTTAAACAAAGAACTTTTTTCACTTAGAAAAAATATCAACAAATAACTTTTTTTTTACATAGAAACAAGTTCAACAAAGAACTTTTTTCACATAGAAAAAAGTTCAACAAAGGACATTTTTCACATAGAAAAAAGTTCAACAAAGAACTTTTTTCACCTAGAAAAAAGTTCATCAAATAACCTTTCTCACATAGAAAAATGCTCAACAAAGAACCTTTTTCACATAGAAAAAAGTTCAACAAAGAACTTTTTTCACCTAGAATATCGAAAAAGTTCACCAATTATCGTTTTTTACATAGAAAAAAGTTAAACACAGAATTTTTCAAATAGAAAAACGTTCAAAAAATAACATTAAGTTCAACAAAGAACTTTTTCACATAGAAAAAGTTCAACAAAGAATAGTTTCACTTAGAAAAAAGTTAAAAAAATAACTTCTTTCACATAAAAAAAAGTTCACCAATTACCTTTTTTTAAATAGAAAAAAGATAAACACAAAATATTTTTAAATAGAAAAAAGTTCAACAAAGACCTTCTTCACATAGAAAAAGATCAAAAAAGAACTTTTTTCATGTAGAAAAAGTTCAACAAAGAACTTTTTGCACAGAGAAAAAAAGACCAATTAAGTATTTTTTTTACATAAAAACAAGTGCAACAAAGAACTTTTTCACATAGAAGAAAGTTCAACAAACAAATTTTTTCATATCGAAAATGTTCACCAATTTCCTAGTTTTACATAGAAAAAGTTACACAGAATTTTTTCAAATAGAAAAACGTTCAACAAATACCTTTAAGTTCAACAGAGAACTTTTTCACATAGAAAAAGTTCCACAAATAATTTTTTCACATAGAAAAAAGTTAAAAAATAATGACTTCTTTCACATAGAAAAAGTTTAGGAATTACCTTTTTTACATAGGAAAAAGTTAAACACAGAATTTTTCCACATAGAAAAAAGTTCAACAAATAACTTTTTGCATATAGGAAAAAGTTAAACAAATAACTTTTTCAAATAGAAAAAAGTTCATAGATGAAAGTTCAACAAATAACTTTTTTCACATAGAAAAAAGTTCAACAAATAACTTTTTACATATAGGAAAAAGTTAAACAAATAACTTTTTCAAATAGAAAAAAGTTCATAGATGAAAGTTCAACAAATAACTTTTTTCACATAGAAAAAGTTCAACAAAGAACTTTTTTCATATCGAAAATGTTCACCAATTTCCTAGTTTTACATAGAAAAAGTTACACAGAATTTTTTCAAATAGAAAAATGTTCAACAAATACCTTTAAGTTCAACAGAGAACTTTTTCACATAGAAAAAGTTCCACAAATAATTTTTTCACATAGAAAAAAGTTAAAAAATAATGACTTCTTTCACATAGAAAAAGTTTAGGAATTACCTTTTTTACATAGGAAAAAGTTAAACATAGAATTTTTCCACATAGAAAAAAGTTCAACAAATACCTTTTTTTACATAGAAAAAGATCAACAAAGAACTTTTTTCATGTAGAAAAAGTTCAACAAAGAACTTTTTTACATAGAAAAAAATGAAATAAAGAACTTTTTTCACATAGAAAAATGTTCAACAAATACCTTTTTTAAATAGTAAAAACTTGCAATAAAGAACTTTTTTCATACAGAGAAAGTTCAACAAAGAACTTTTTTTCGTACAGAAAAAGTTCAACAAAGACCTTTTTTCACATAGAAAAAAGTTCAACAAATAACTATATTTTCACATAGAAAAAGATCAATAAAGTATTTTTTTTACATAAAAACAAGTTCAACAAAGAACTTTTTCACATAGAAGAAAGTTCAACAAATAAATTTTTTCATATAGAAAATAGTTAAACAAATAACTTTTTCAAATAGAAAAAAGTTCATAGATGAAAGTTCAACAAATAATTTTTTTCACATAGAAAAAAGTTCAAAACATAACTTTTTTCCCATAGAAAGAAGTTCAACAAATAACTTTTTGCATATAGGAAAAAGTTAAACAAATAATTTTTTTCATATAGAAAAAAGGTAAACAAATAATTTTTTCAAATAGAAAAAGTTCAACAAATAACTTTAATAAAATTAAGTTTTAAAAGTTTTGGTAACATTTACAGTACGCTCACTTAGATTTGAAAATAGTATTCAAATTCAAAATTATTATGTTTCAAAAATGTATTTATATTAGAGGTTTACGCCGATTGATCTGCTTGGGCGGCGACGTATGGATCCGTGAAAACGGTCGGCGGCGGCTTGGTCGGCTAACATGGCGGCGGCGGCTCTTCCTAATTACATATTATGAAATTGACCCTGCTGCTGCTGTGCAGAGTTCAATTCTTAGGAAATTTTACCTTTTGTTGTTATAATGTAATGTTTATAGTTTTTTGCTTGTTGTGGTTGCAACGTATGTTGTAAATCAGGATAATAACATTACATAATTGCCCGATTATACGAAATATTATACAACATTTTATATGCCGCCGACGCTGCGCTGGTTTCTATTTATTCAGGCGGCGGCTCGACAAAAAGCTCAAAAAACGGCGGCGGCGGAGGCAAGGCTCGGCGGCGTAAAGGTCTAATTTATATAAATACATAGTAAAATAAATTTTGAAATTTTAAAGATAACTGTTTCCTAAACTTCTTTAATTCTTATTCAAATTATAAAATCATTTTACAAAATTGTTTGAGAATTCTACTTATAACTTATTCAAGCAATACAAATCATATTTGAAAATAGAAGTCATGTATCTTAATTCGAATATTTCAGTAAAATTTGAAAATCGAAGATTTTATTGGATCGAAGTTCCTTATATTTAATTTATATATTTTTTTAAGAATATTTAATACAAATTGAGTAAACGCCGGTTAACCATCGGTAAATAACCGGTTTTTGGTTTGTTTCAAAATTATGATTTTATAAAAACTGTCAGACGGTTAATATCATTAGACCGGTTCGTCGGTTTTGGGTTTGAACTGTTGTATGTGTGTGTGTTTGCATAAACTTGTTTTCTCTCAAAGACCAAAGCAGCAATTCAATCCGTTTATTATAAACGTATTTCTTTCTTTGGCGCAAAAATAAATTATAAAAATTTCGGGGTAAGTGAAAGTTTGTTTACAACAAAAGAAACTGCTTTACGATACAGGTTTTTTTTATTAATGAGTAAAGTGTAATATTTTGGGGTGAACAATGAGACTAAGTAGGAAACGAAATATTTTTGTGGCAAAAGGAATACTGTTGCGTTAAATAACCTGAATACTCTTTTCCTTGTGGTGAAGAGATTTCACTGATGAAAACTTTCCATCGTATGCAAGGCAGTTATTAATTGATGGCACTTTGTTTTATTTGTAAAAAAGTTCGCCGGATTTTCGGTTTGAACTCTTGTATGTGTGTGATTTCATAAACTTGTTTTCTCGCAAAGAATAGAGAAGCAATTCTATTCGTTTATAATAAACATATTTCTTTCTTTGCAGCAAAAATAAATTAGAAAAATTTGGGGGTAAGTGAAAGTTTGTTTACAACAAAAAAAAAACTGCTTTTACGATACAGGTTTTTTATTTATGAGGAATGTATACAATTTTGGGGTCAACAATGTATAGACTTTTTCGTTTATAATAAACGTATTTCTTTTTTTGCCGCAAAAATTAATTCTAAAAATGTTGGGGGTAAGTGAAAGTTTGTTTACAACAAAAGAAACGGCTTTTACGATACAATTTTTTTATTTATGAGGAATATGTACAATTTTGGGGTTAATAATGTCTAAACTTTTTCGTTTATAATAAACGGTCTTCCTTTGCCTCAAAAATAAATTATAAAAATTTGGGGGTAAATAAAAGTTTGTTTACAACAAAAGAAACGACTTTTACGATACAAGTTTTTTTATTTCGTTTATAATAAACGTATTTCTTTTTTGCCGCAAAAATAAATTCTACAAATTTGGGGGTAAATAAAAGTTTGTTTACAACAAAAGAAACGACTTTTACAAGTACAAACACAAGTTTTTTTATATATGAGTAAAGTATAATATTTTGGGGTCAACAATGAGACTAAGTGGGAAACGAAATATTTTTGTCGCAAAAGAAATACTGTTGCATCACATAACCTGTAAATTTTTTTGCTTGTTGTGAAAAGATGAAAACGTATTTCTTTCTTTGCCGCAAAAATAAATTCTAAAAATTTGGGGGTAAGTGAAAGTTTGTTTACAACAAAAGACACTACTTTTACGATACAAGTGTTTTTTATTTATGAGTAAAGTGTAATATTTTGGGGTGAACAATGAGACTAAGTAGGAAACGAAATTTGTTTGTGTCAAAAGAAATACTGTAGCCATAAACAACCTATAAACATTTTTCCTTGTGGTGAAGAGATTTCACTGATGAAATCTTTATGTTGTTTGCAAGGCAGTTATTAATTGATGGCACTTTGTTTTATTTGTAAACAAAGTTCACTAAATAACTTTGTTTCCGGGCAAATAGTTCACTTAGTAACTTTGTTTTCTGTGCAAAGAGTTCACTTATGAACATTTGCAGAAAATAAAACGAATTTGATGAGATTCCTCTGCCATTTTCTTAATACGTTATCAAAAACGTATCCATTGAACATAATATCCCCAAAACACTCTCATTTTCTTTACAAACTACCACTATTTGTCGTGTCATTTTGGAGATTTAGTTTCACCCACCCGTATCCAATTCAAATTATTTCAGTTTCACAAGATTCATATCTTCAAAATTAAAAGAAACTCAACTCAGTAATACAATTCAACAGCAAAACTGTTGTAGCTGCTGGCAGACAGACAGATAAATTGGCGGACGAGGCAAACAAACAAACAGATCGGACAGACAGAATTGGGGACCGTCCATCTATCTACTGCTACATATATTTAATTTTTAATCTTTCATTTTGAAACATGAACACCAGTGGCGGCGGTCGTACCAAAATGTGGAATTAAGTGGACGTACTCGCTTCTCATGCCAGTTGCATATTTAGCACAAATGTAATAAAAAAATTAATTTTTTTTCTCTGTGTTTGGTCTTTTGGGTTCTTTGTATGTCTGGTGGAGGAGATACGTTTATTAGCCAATCTTTTTTTATTGTTGCTTTGCATGCATTTATTTGGTCAGTTTTTGCTCTGCATATAAATTTTTATAATATGTATAACTAAAAACTCCATATAAAACGGACTTTCTGTCTGGACATTTCCTTTTGCTTTTTGGACGTTCGTGACCGGTCATTATTTACGTCTGAATCTTTTTTAGTTTATTGTTTTTTTTTTCAATTCACCGCCATATTATGATAATTGTTAAAACCCAAATAATATGTTTCGTCCTTCATGCACTAAAAATCAAAATGTAGAACTCGCACGTAGGGTCGTATTTTTGATCCAATATTGTATCCTTAAGCTAAACCCGTTACAAGATTTCAAACCTCTTTAAAATGTAACATTTTATAATATTTTATTTATTTTTTAACTCAACGAACTGAAACTCAATAAATCTTTATAGTGAGTAGTGATGTGCGGTTCCGCGGTTCCGTGTATTTGAACCGGTTCCGGTGCTCAGCAAAGTTCAATATATTAATTTGTTTTATTTAATTTTTTTTCGTTTTAAAAGTTTATTTAAAATCTTTTTGAGTTTATTAGTTTATTTAATAATTATAATTTATGGATTATTTTTCTTAAAAATTTATTGAATAAATATTTGTCTTTAAAAGCTCATGTCCTTCAAAAGTTCATGTATTTAAAGTTCATTGAATAACTTTTGTTCCTAAAGTTGAAGTAAACAGGTATACCTTTAGCAGTTTATATAAGAGTGTGCATTTCTAATTTTCTAATCATTTAAGAACTTTTTGACTTTAAAAGTCAATTAAGAACTTGCTGGCTTTAAGGTCATACTTACGAACGTACGATTCGCACAAACCGAAAACCGGTTTCTTGAAATATTGATTTTTCGAACAAACTGAAAACGGGTTTTGAAAAATACCGGCTTTTTGGACACTACTCCCAACCCAAAAAGGTAGAAAAATTAGCTTAGCGAGGACAAAAACATACTAAATGATATGAAATTCATCCGTTTTAGAGGGCGGAAAATGCAACATTTGTACACTTTTTGAGTGCAGCATTCTCAGAAAATAACACAAATGGGTTGCATTTGTTTTTACAAACGAACACAAAAAGGCACTTTTAAAGGAAAGGGCAGAAAACATGTTGCTCAGAAGTTTATTGAATACATTTTTGTTACAGCCTAATTTAATGGCTTTCATTCCGAAAATTCAATAAGGAACTTTTTCCCTTTGAATTTATTATTAATTGCGTTTGAAGTTTAATTTTATAACTTTTTGGATTGAAAAGTTAATTCAACAACTTTTTGGCTTTACAACTTATTTTGAAATCTTTTCAACTCTAAAAGTCGATTTAAAAACTTTGTGTATTTTTAAGTTTACAAATTTTAAGAATTTAATTGTAATTTCAGAAGTTTTGGACTTCAAAAATTAATTTAGTAACTGTTATTCCCTAAATTGGAATTACGAACTGTTTGCCTCTTAAAGTTCATTGAAGAACTTGTCTTTCAAATGTATTTGAATACATTTGATCTTATAATTTAAGCAAATAAATAAAACAATAAAATTAAACCATAAATAAACAATAAATAAAATATAAACAATAAATACAATTAAGGTAGTTAAGAACTTTCTATCATTTAAGAACTTTCTATTTTAGAAACTGAATTAAGAATTTTTTCCTTCTTGGCTATAACAATTTATTATTTATTATAAATTTATTTCAACCAAATTTATTATCAACCAAACTAAAAAAAATGTGAAAGTACTTGGACGTGAAATCACAAAACCCCGCCCGGTTTTGCTCCTATACGTAATAACTTTTTTTTACAGGCCAAGAAAATTTTGGAGGTGGGTCAGAGCCCTATTTCAGATTTTACGTCAATAACTCTTAAACAGCTTGAAATATTGCATTACAACCTTTGACAATATTGTAGCTACTTTTCCATTTAACAATTCCTTCTAATACACTTTTAAGGAAAATTACACTGTTCATCGATTATTTCACGAAACGTCATGAAAAATTGCACATATTTTATATGTTTTGACTTTTCTTGCCTAACGGTAAATAAATTGCGGTAGCTGTCTTCAAAAGACTTGTAGCTTATAAAATTCTTGATATCTTTTGTAAATACATACACTAATCAACAAAAATAATAAATAAATGTATATGTTACAGGCCCTGACCCACCTCCACAATTTTCATCGGCTGTAAAAAAAAATTCTTACGTATAGGGGCAAAACCGAGCCGTGTTTTGTGATGATACCACGTCCAAGTACTTTCACAATTTTTTGGTTTGATTGCGGCCCAAAACAAATTCCTTTCATTTGTGTCACAGTGTTATCTTTAAAAGTTAATGTAAGAACTTGTTGAACTCAAAATTTAATTTATATCAATTTATGCATCATTTGTTTTTAAAGTTTATATTTTCCTTTTTGGCTTTAATTATTTATTATCTTCAAAAGTTAATTTAATATAAGAACTTTTTGAACTCAAATTAAATTTGTGTCAATTTATCCATCATTTGGTGTTAAAGTTTATTGAATACATTTTTGTCTTTAATAGTTGTTTCAGAACTTTTCATTTTTAATACTGCATTAATTTAGGAACTATTAGCTTTATAAATTTATAATTTTTTATTTTTACACGTAAATTTAAGAACTTTGTAATTTTAAAATTTAATTTATATCAATTTATGTATTATATGTCTTAAAAGTTATTTAATCAATTGCTGTGTTTAAAAATTAAATTTAAAAACTTTTGATTCATAACAGTGAATTAAGAACTTTTTGCCTTTAGAAGTTCATTTATGAACTTTTGGCTTTAGAAATGTATTATTGATTTTCTTTAAAAGTTAATTTAAGTGATATTTACTTTTAAAATGGAAACTTGTTTTATAAAGTAAGAACTTTTTGAATTCAAAATTCAATTTATGTCAATTTATGCAGCATTTGTTTCTAAAGTTTATTGAATACATTTTTGTCTTTAGTAGATGTTTCACACTTTTTTTTTTATCTTAATATTGGATTAACAAGTTTATGGATTTAGAAGTTAAATTAGGAACTTTTGGCTGTATAAATTTATTATTTTTTATTTTTACACGTAAATTTAAGAACTTTGAAACTTTAAAATTTAGTTTATATCAATTTATGTATTATATGTTTTAAAAGTTATTGAATCAATTGTTGTGTTTCAAAACTAAATTTATGAACTTTTGATTCATAACAGTGAATTAAGAACTTTTTTCCTTTAGAAGTTCATTTATGAACTTTTGACTTTAGCATTGTATTAGTGATTTTCTTTAAAAGTTAATGTAAGTGATTTGTAGTTTCAAAACGGAAATTTTTTTTATAAAGTAAGAACTTGTTGAACTCAAAATTTAATTTATGTCAATTTATGCATCATTTGTTTTTAAAGTTTATTGAATAAATTTTTGTCTTTAATAGTTGTTTCAGAACTTTTCATTCTTAATATTGGATTAACAATTTTTTACATTTCTTTGCATTTAGAAGTTAGATAATATAGAAACTTTTGGCTTTATACATTTACTATTTATTACCTTTAAACGTAAATTTAAGAACTTTTTGACTTTAAAATTTAATTTATATCAATTTATGCATTATATGTCTTAAAAGTTCTTGAATAAATTGTTGTGTTTAAAACTTTAACATAACAGCTTGTAATTCTTAACATTGAATTAAGAACTTTTTTCCTTTAGAAGTTCATTTATGAACTTTTGGCTTTAAAGATGTATTATCGATTTTCTCTAAAAGTTAATTTAAGTGATATTTACTTTTAAAATGGAAACTTTTTTTTTGAATTCAAAATTCAATTTATGTCAATTTATGCAGCAATTGTTTCTAAAGTTTATTGAATACATTTTTGTCTTTAATAGATGTTTCAGACTGTTTTTTTATCTTAATATTGGATTAACAAGTTTTTGGATTTAGAAGTTAAATTAGGAACTTTTGGCTGTGTAAATTTATTATTTTTTATTTTTTATCTTTAAACGTAAATTTATGAACTTTTTGACTTTAAAATTTAATTTATATCAATTTATGCATTATATGTCTTATAAGTTATGGAATCAATTGTTGTGTTTCAGAATTAAATTTAACAACTTTTGATTCATAACAGTGAATTAAGAACTTTTTGCCTTTAGAAGGTCATTTATGAACTTTTGGCGTTAGAAATGTATTAGTGATTTTCGTTAAGTTAATTTAAGAGCTTTGTGTATTTTTAAGGTCACGAATTTTGTATATTTAATACTAATTTCAGAAGTCTTTGTGTTTAAAAAGTAATTTATTAACTGTTGATCCTTAAATTGGAAGTACGAACTGTTTTTTAAAGTTCATTGAAGAACTTGTCTTTCAAATGTATTTTAAGATAGTTGATCTTAGAATTAAAAAAAAAATAAATAAAAATCGAAAACAATCAATTAAACCAAATTTAAAAGACATTTCTATTCTTGCAACTGAATTAAGAATTTTTCCCTTTTTCTCTTTAACAATTTGTTATTTATTATCTTTAAAATTTAATTTAAGAACTTTTTGAATTCAAAATTAAATGTACATATGTCAATGTATGCAGCATTTGTTTCTAAAGTTTTTTTGAATACATTTTTGTCTTTAATAGTTGTTTCAGAATTTTCTATCTTAATATTGGATTAACAAGTTTTTGGATTTAGAAGTTAAATTAGGAACTTTTGGCTGTATAAATTTATTATTTTTTATTTTTACACGTAAATTTAAGAACTTTGAAACTTTAAAATTTAATTTATATCAATTTATGTATTATATGTTTTAAAAGTTATTGAATAAATTGTTGTGTTTAAATATAACAACTTTTAATTCTTAACATTGAATAATGAACTTTTTGCCTTTAGAAGTTCAGTTATTAACTTTTGGCTTTAGAGATGTATTAGTGATTTTCTTTGAAAGTTAATTTAAATGATTTTTACTTTTAAATTTTTTATATAAAGTAAGAACTTTTTGAATTCAAAATTAAATTCATGTCAATTTATGCATCATTTGTCTTTAAAGTTTGTTGAATACATTTTTGTCTTTAATAGATGTTCAGAATTTTTTTTATCTTAATATTGGATTAACAAGTTTTTGCATTAAGAAGTTAAATTAGGAACTTTTGGCTTTATAAATTTATTATTTTTTATTTTTATACGTAAATTTATGAACTTTTTGACTAATTTATATCAATTTATGCATTATATGTCTTAAAAGTTATTGAATCAATTGTTGTGTTTCAAACGTTAATTTAAAAACTTTTGATTCATAACATTGAATTAAGAACTTTTTTCCTTTAGATGTTCATTTATGAACTTTTGGCTTTAGAAATGTATTATTGATTTTCTTTAAAAGTTAATTTAAATGTTTTTTACTTTTGAAATGAAAACTTTTTGTTTATAAAGTTGGCTTAAAGACGCCTTCCTTTAAAAGTTTTGATTTTAAGATGCCTGGATCTTATCATTACAATTTTATTATAGAGTCACTTCATCGCGAAACATTTTTTGGTAATATTCCTCCCTCGTTTGTTTCAGTTGTTGTTGGTGGCTTTTTAGTCCATTCGAATTTGGGATTGTACTTTCAAATTCACGATATTATTGTTATTTATTTGGCTAAAACTTCCTTAAATTGTTGTAGTTTCCAGATACAATATCTCAGTTTTTGTTTGTTTATATTTTTCTATTTGAGTTTAATAAAAATAAAAATAATAATAATAATAATAAATAAACAAGCATTTTGTTATTGGGTATGACCAATTGTTGTTCGATAGTGGTTTCATGTTGCTGGTTGGATGGCTGGCTAGCAACAAGCGTTCGTTCGCTCCTCCGTTTAGCTGTTCCAGTGGACCAAATGATCATGTTCATGATGTCTATAAAACTCTATTGTCTCATTGGATTGGTGTCTATCGAAAATGTATAAAGGGAAACTTTTTTTTCTTCGTTGTCTCTGCCAGTTGTTTTTTTTTTTAAATCGTAGTTTGTGTTTTGTTTGTTCATTTTCTTTGGGTCTCTGTGGTACTTTTACTTTAACGGATCAGCGGGTGTTGTACAACACGGTTGGCTTCGGCTTAATCTCTTGTTTCTTTCACGTCATTTGACTCTATTTGTTTGTTGTTACGGATCACTTTAGTTAAAGGTGTTTCTTAATGCACTCGTTGAAATTTTTCTTTAAACAAAAAATATTAACAAAAAAAAAAAAAACAGACAATGAGCAATAAATGAAATAAATTTCACAACATCATGTAATGGATACAATTTCCAAAATAATTTCTAATTTACTTAACAATCGACTGATGTTTTACGGTATTTCATCAACTAAAATGGTGGAGAAATTGGTAGAAAGCTGAACAGGAGCAAAGCTGCCTTTCACTTAGTGAAATTTTGTTGAACGAATATAGAAGATGCACACTCTGATATTACCGAAAAGGAATTCATATACATTTTCGGCCCTACATGGGCTAATTCTTGAAGCTCGACCCTGTCGTTCAATGCTAATAAACGACAGCCCATAATGTATCCCTAATGTATCCTCATGCCCCTAATGTAAGCAATGTCTTAAATGGAAACCCCGGTCCTAAATGGGTTAACCCTGAAATAGATAATGCTGGTTAATCAGAATCTCTAAGCACAAAGGGTTCTCAGTTCATGTAAAGCTACGAAAATGTATTTAAAATTTAAAGTTTTCATCTTAGTACAATTCTCTTGCTCTGAATGGGTTAATTCCGGAAATTTTGTATGATTTTCTAGTGGATGTGGAAGATAATAATAAAAATGGTTTCCCATTACATCCCATGAAGGAATCGGGGAGAGCTTCTCACACCCAGTGAGCTGTGCGCTTTCTAATTTTATACACACTGATTGTATTTTGAAAAGATTTTTCATGGCTAAATACTCGATAGTGTCGCCGACACTATGCGAGGTGACCGCCGACGAAAGAAATTTAAGGTGGTTGGTCAGAACAGGGATAGTAACCAAGTATCTCAAGTACAAGAGGCGCACACATTAACCATTGCTCCACCGGCGGTTCAAAGTCATCTTAAAACAAATAGTCAGTCATGGTAAAACAAAAATTGTTAAAACAAAGTCTAAATTGTGTCACTTCTTTAAGAATTATATTATAAAAAAAAAATTTGTTACAAATGGGTTAAATTTATTTGCTTGATCTAGGGGGATAATTGATTGAGAAGATAAGAATTTCAGAAAATTTTCCTTTAATAACACAGTGCAACACGCAAATATATAACCATATACGGGCAACACTACGTGATAAAATAGCAAACAAAAAAACACCCGTGTCTCCCAGTTCTGCCCAAAGTCATGCACTTTTATTTTATGGGCCCCCCGAGATTTGGGGCCTCGGTGTCATTTATGCAAAAAAAGTGATCATTTTGTCAGGCTCATATCTTGCAAACCGTTCGGAATTTTGATTTACTCTCTGAGGGAAAGTTGTAGCTCTTGTTATAAAGAACAAAAATTGTCAACATATAAAATCAAAAAAACTTCATCTTCAAGCAGTGTTGGTAATTCCATTTTTCAATTTAGGGCTAAAGAGAGCTCCAAAAAGGGCCCAAACGGAAGGGCCAAAGTAATTTTTAACCAAAAAATACTATTATATTATTTATTTAAATACAAATTTTTTTAATATATATTAAATCTTTAAGAAAAAGAAATGTAAATACTAAGCAGACTTTCAGTAAAATCCAATTCGTATATTAAAGTACTTTTTTGAGTTCATAAATTCAGATACAGATTCTTTCATATACATATAACATTCAAATTTTGTGTTTGTTTACATTGAAAACTTAATCGAATATAGCCTCTTATTCAAACTCAGAATTTTTAATGTTTTTTTGTGTTCAGTTAAATCAAAACTATATCCTATTTTTCATTTCAACGACTTACGTTTTGGTTTGTTCCTACAAAAATTCGGTGTAATATTTCGTTGTCTGTCCCTTATTTTAAATATGATTATATTTTGGACGGAAAACATCGCTCATAACTTCCAGAGTGTGAAATAGAAAGGACTTATACTACAATATAATACGCAGTTTTGAATAATGGTTAATTTAAACTGTTTATAATATGGGACACCGCATTTCATTAACTTTTTGAATTCAGTTCTTTTCGATAATGCTCTTTATTGGCTATTAAGTTAGACCCTAATGTGCAAAGAGTTTAACTATTATTAAATAGTGCCAAAATAGTATTGACTGTGCCACGGGGCCACAAAAGGTTAAATAGGGCCAAAAATGGCAGATTGTGCCATACTTTTCCATCACTGTCTTCAAGGTCAAAATTTTTTTGGAATTGGGATCATTCCTAGGAAGTTCATATGTTCTAGAAACTTGTTTATTGAGATCTGAGGCACATTTTTGTAGTTGATTGTTTCCTTGAAACCTATGGACCTGAACAGGGGAAAAAAGGTAAAAAAATTATAATTTTTTCAAGCTCATATCTTGCAAACCATTCGGAATTTTGATTTACTCTTGTCATAAAGAACAAAAATTGTGAACATATAAAATCAAAATAACTTCATCTTCAAGGTCAAAATCTTTTTGGAATCAGAATCATGCCTAGGAAGTTCATATGTTGTAGTAAGTTGTTTATTGAGATCTTAGGTACATTTTTGTAGCTGATTGTTTCCATGAAACCTATGCACCTGAACAGGGGGAAAAAGGTAAAAAAAATCGAATTTTTCCTAAAGTTTTTTTTTTTTTTTTTTGCGATTTTGACCTTGAAGAAGATGAAGATGAAACTTTCCCTCAGAGAGTAAATCAAAATTCCGAACGGTTTGCAATATATGAGCCTGACAAAATTATCACTTTTTTTTGCAAAAATGACACCGAGCCCTCAAATCTTTGGGGGCCCATAAAAAAAAGTGCATGACTTTGGGTAAAACTGGGAGACACGGGTTTTTTGTCGGTCTTTTATCACGTAGTGGTGTCCGTATATGGTTATACTTCCAATGTCTTCAAAAATTACACACAGTGTAACTGATATAAAAACCGTCGATCTTTAAAGATCTCTCATCTTTCAAGTTCTCACTTAAGAACTTGGAAGCTTTAAAAGTTTGTATGCGAGCTTTATGGCTTTAACTCGAAATTTCACCAAACAAAGTTAAACTAACTAACAGTTACAAATTTTAAATTCTATACAAACTGACAGTTAAAACTGTTCGTTAGCTCTAACTGCAGGAGAACTGGATATGGTGAAATCGGCCGTAAATGTTACAAAGTAAAAAAAATTTGTATTTCTAATACTAATTTAAGAACTCTTACAAAGTTCATTTAATAATTTTTAACCCTTAAAATTAAATTACGAACTCTGCGTTCTCAAATTCATTTAAAACTTGTCTTAAGTTTACTTAAAAAATTTAAAAATCTGTAAGAACCTTTAATTTGACTTTAAAAGTTATTATAAGAGCTTAGTGTATTTTTAAGTCCACCAATTTTGTATATTTAATAGTAATTTCAGAACTTTTTGACTTTTAAAGTTAATTTAATAACTTTGAACCCGAAAATGGAATTGCGAACTTTTCGCTTTTTAAAGTTCATTTAAGTGGTTTGTGTATTTTTAAGTTCACGAATTTTGTATAGTTAATAGTCATTTCAGAACTTTTTGAATTTTAAAGCTAATTTAATAACTTTGAACCCGAAAATGAAATTTCGAACTTTTTGCTTTTTAAAGTTCATTTAAGAGCTTTGGATATTTTAAAGTTCATGAATTTTGTATATGTAATAGTCATTTCAGAACTTTTTGACTTTTAAAGTTAATTTAATAACTTTGAACCCGAAAATGGAATTTCGAACTTTTTGCTTTTTAAAATTCATTTAAGAGCTTTGGATATTTTTAAGTTCACAAATTTTGTATATTTAATAGTACTTTCAGAACTTTTTGACTTTTAAAGTTAATTTAATAACTTTTGATCCTGAAAATGGAATTGCGAACTTTTTGCCTTTTAAAGTTCATTTAAGAGCTTTGGATATTTTTAAGTTCACAAATTTTGTATATTTAATAGTACTTTCAGAACTTTTCGACTTTTAAAGTTAATTTAATAACTTTCACCCCGAAAATGAAATTGCGAACTTTTTGCCTTTTAAAGTTCATTTAATAACTTGTTGAGTTTATAAGTTTATTAGAATGTATTTGATCTTAAAACTTAAAAAAGCTTTTGCACTAACTGTTTCACATGAAATGTTAAACAAATGTGCAAGAACTTTTAATTTGGTTTTAAAACCTAATTAAATAGTTTTGTGTATTTTTACGTTGAAGAATTTGTATTTTTAATTGTAATTTCAGAACTTTTTGACTTTTAAAGTTAATTTAATAACTTTTGATCCCGAAAAATGAATTGCGAACTTGTAGCCTTTTAAAGTTCATTTAAGAACTTGTTGATTTTAAAATTTTCATTGAATATATTCGATCTTAAAACTTAAAAAGCTTTTGTACTAACTTTTCCACATGAAATGTTAAACAAATCTGCAAGAACTTTTTTAATTAGGTTTTAAAACCTATTTAAATTATTTTGTGTATTTTTACGTTGAAGAATTTGTATTTTTAATAGTAATTTAAGAACTTTTTGTCTTAAAAAGTTTTCTTAATAATTTGTACTTAATTTTTTTAAAAGTTAATTTAATAACTTGTCTTTAAAAGTTTATTTGAATATATTTGATCTTAAAAGTTAAAAAAGCTTTTGCAGTATATTTTTAACATAAAATATTAAAAAAAAAATCTGCAAGAACTTTTAACTTGATTTTAAAACCCAATTAAATAGTTTTGTGAATTTTTAAGCTAAATAATTTTTTTTTAATAGTAATTTAAGTACATTTTTTTAATAAAAAGTTTTCGTAATAATTGTTGATCCCAAAAATGGAATTGCGAACTTTTTGCATTTTAAAGTTTCTTTCAAGAACTTGTCTTCAAAAGTTTATTTGAAAAATAAACTTT
This sequence comes from Phaonia tiefii, assembly GCA_963931995.1. Taxonomy (NCBI): domain Eukaryota; kingdom Metazoa; phylum Arthropoda; class Insecta; order Diptera; family Muscidae; genus Phaonia; species Phaonia tiefii. The sequence goes on from OZ008367.1 coordinate 289,278,029, forward strand.
TTCACATAAAAAGTTGTAAAAATCTGTCAGAACTTTTAATGTGACTTGAAAAGTTATTTAACAGTTTTGTGTTTTTTTAAGGTAAATAGTTTATTATTTGTAATAGTAATTTAAGAACTTTTTGTCTTTAAAAGTTCATTTAATAACACTGTGTGTAATTTTTTAAGTCATGGAAATATAACCATATACGTGATAAAGGACAAAAAAAAGACCCGTGTCTCCCAGTTTTGCCCAAAATGATGGACTTTTTTTTATGGGCCCCAAAAATTTGGGGCCTCGGTGTCATTTCTGCAGAAAAGAGATAATTTTGTCAGGCTCATATCTTGCAATTCGTTCGGAATTCTGAGTTACTCTCGGAGGGAAAGTTGTAGCCCTTTTCATAAAGAATAAAAATTTTTAACATATAAAATCAAACCATCTTCATCTTCAAGGTCAAAACCGCAAAAAACGTTAAAAAAATTCGTTTTTTTTAACCTTTTTTCCCCTGTTCAGGTCCATAGGTAGCACATTGTTCAAAATTCAAGGAAACAATCAACTACTGAAATGTACCTAAGATCTCAATAAGCAACTACATTTCTGTAGTTGATTATTTCCTTGAATTTTGAACGGATTGCTACCTATGAACCTGAGCAGGGGAAAAAAGGTAAAAAATCTAATTTTTTGAAGTTTCTGACCTGAAGTTTTTTGATTTTATATGTTCACAATTTTCTTTCTCTATGACTAGGGCTACAACTTTCCCTCAGAGAGTAAATCAAAATTCCAAACGGTTTGCAAGATATGAGCCTGACAAAATGATAAATTTTTTTCTGTTAATATTATATGTTTGAGACACAATGATTCAACAAACAAAGCCACATTGGGTGTCAAAAACATATTATAGCCTATTAATCATTGTGTCTCAAGCATGTTATATGCAATAGCAAACACAATATGTTTGGGCACAAGTATAGTATATTTGCGACAAGCTACAAACACTTTATATTTACATCCAAACGACAAAAATTACAGATTGTTCAGCGTGTATAGAAAATTCGTTAGTCATTCATTTGATGAACTCTACCCATTAGTAGAACCATTGTAAATAAAATTTGGTTTAAGGTATTTATTAAGCATTTGCATTTGTTTGAATTTGGATTTCTTTTGTCTAAAAATTTGCAAGGCCATAGAACCTGCCTAATGCTAAATATTAAACCATTGAGAGCAAAATTTCAAAATTTTTTAACCGATTGAGACTGACAGTATTTTGAAAACCCCTTTCCCCATCCTAATTTCATTTTTGTTGACGACGGATTTGTTAAATTTTCACGCAGCCGTTTCCATTATTAATTATGCTAAGAAGTTGAAGAGATCGTCGGATTCGTTGTTCCTCGCCTAAGACCTACGTGAGATTTGTAGCTCGCTGATTCTTTTATATTATTTTTGTTATGCCCAACATCCATTGGATTTTGATTTGTTAGACAGATTTTTTGAAATTATTTTTCCAATCTCTTATTAGTTGATCTATTGACTCATAAGAGGTTGCAAATTGAATCCAAAACAAACAAAAAAAAATAATTAAAATTAATTAAAAAAACTAACATTTTATTTTTTTAATTTATCTTTACAGGTATGTCCAATCTTTTCAGTCAGACCTTTTGTAATCGTAAGTATTTCACGCGATCCGATTTTATTCGTGATCCAAAATGTTTTATGTGTTAATTAAAATTTTGAATATCTAAAGCGAACCACAGACTTGCCATTCATGAGCATGAGCTTGGTCGATAACTTTTTATCTGGCTTATAAATTTGAAAAAATATTACCAACGAATTTTGTAAACATGATAGTGATGCGATCAACTTTGATTACATTCTTTTTTGGCATCAAGAAGGGCGATAAACCGACAATAAACCTCAGCGATAACTGATGTTCATGCGCATGAATGACAAGTCTGTGGTTCGCTTAAGCCTGATGCAAGTTATCGCGGTATATAAGGTCAAGGTATTGATGCATGTAAGTACATCGCAGTCGTGTCTTTGATAAACATGAGCTTGACCGATAACTTTTCATTCGGGTCTTAAAATCTCATCAAGACGCAACAGCTCTCTTCCAAGTACGATAGTAGTGCGAACAATATTGATTATGGCGGTTAAACGGCAAAGAAATTGTCAACTTAAGCAATCCTGATGAATGACAAGTCTGCAAGCAGTCTTAATCGTTTCACACATATGTTCGTTTTGTCGTTGGTGTTTTTGTTGCTAAACTTTACATTCATTAATTAAAAAAAATATTCCGATAACATTTTATCGCTACCCATTTATCGATAACAATTTATCGGTAAAGCGTTATCGATAATAATTGTATTTAACGATATCCGATGCTTATGCTATCATTGACAATGATTCGTGTTTGCAGCGTTTACACATACCTTTTGTTTGGTCTTCTTTTGGATGTATTTGTTATAAATGTTATCGATAAGGATTTACTTATGGGGTTTCTTCAACATAAATAAATTGTGTCCGATAACAATAGCACACGTCATGCCATGAGGTATTACTACACCATTTCCAATTGAAATTTGAAATATATCACATTAATTTTGAAAAATATCAATTGAAATTTAAAAATTCTACTTGAAATTTGAAAAACATCAACTAAAATTTGAAAGACGTTAATTAAAATTTGAAAGACCTCAATTGAAATTTAAAACACATCAATTGAAATTTGAAACACATAAATTTAAATTTAAAAGACATCAATTGAAATTTAAACAACATCAATTGAAATTTAAAATTCGTCATTTGAATTTTAAAAAAATTTTAACCGATTTTATGTAATAGATTTTTAAATTTGAATTGGTGTCTTTTAAATTTCAATTGATGTCATTGAAATTTCAATTAATGTATTTCAAATTTAAATTGAATTGTTGTATTTGTTGTATTTTAAATTTCGATCGATGTTTTTTAAAACGCAATTGATGTGATTTAAATTTCAATTTATGTCTTTTAAATTTCAATTGATGTTTTTTAAATTTCAATTGATGTATATCAAATTGAATTTTTAAATTTCAATTGATGTTTTTTAAATTTCAATTGATGTATTTGACATATAATTTTTAAATTTCAATTGATTTTTTTCAAATTTCAATTGGAAATGGTGTAGTTATCTACATAAAACATTTCCTGTTGCCAAGATATATGGAGCATAATACGATTAATATTAACATTTCAAAAGATAAGTCTTTATTATACAGCATTAGCCCATATGCGGACATGAGCATGAGCATTGGATTTCGTCCTTTTAATGCCACTTTCGAACCGAAACAATAATTCAATCGCGGTAGTTCAAATCACTAACTTGCGTACAATTTTAGGAATCTTTGTTCAATTTTATGAGCAAGAAAAAGTTATCGACAAAGATCATGCTCATGGTGGATAGGTCTGTGACGTGCTACACATTTTGGGGTTTAGCGAAATATCTGTCAATAGTGTTATCGATATAACTTATTGGACCAAAAATAGTCTTCGAAAAAGAACTGACACTTGATTTCTCATCTGCTCTTAAATCCACACACTTAAACATACATTTGCATGAACGCGAACTTAAATATTATTCGATAAAAGTGTTGACAGTGATAAATTTCCTTTTTACTCGATATGTGGTCATCTTCTACATATGTTAAATTCATAACCCATTGACCATTTATTTGGTTTTGAATCAAAGTGAATTAATTATTAGGACACATAAATCTTATTTTTTCGTCATTAACACATACATTTGTTAATCGTCTGATGTATGAATCTGCCTGCAGTTAGTGTTATCGATAATATTTTATTGTGTCAAATCGAAGTGCGAAAGAGCGTTTATTCTTTTGGAGATTTAAACTTAAAATCAAACAAATCTACAGATTTCCGCGTATGTATGTGTGAACGTAAATAATATTCGATGACAGATTTTAACACTTACGTATTTCTTAGACCCGATATGTCGTCAGATATGTATGGTAATGTGATACCCATATGATACGAATTTATCTGGAGTTGGCGTACATTTTTAGATTTATGAATCTAATTACACATTAAGTAGCATTCACCCTAAAGTTTTGATGTTTAGATTAATAAGCCACAGTGTTATCGATAACAATTTGCATAAATAATTAGGTCAGCGGACAAAAACGTTCACATTTCTTATTTCTTGTTTCACATCAGAAATTTATAAAGAGTATTTATGTGTGATCCCCATTTTTCAACGAAAATATGAAAAATTTAGGAAAACGTCTATTTCTCGAAAATGGAGCATCCAATCGAAAAAAATAAATAAATTTTTGTCAAAAAATCTCAAAAGTAAAAAATCGCTAACATAAAAAAGGGACTATTACTAGGAAACGGTGCGTCCAATCGAAAAACTAACTCCAGAGCAGGGTTTAATCAATGGATGTCTTTAATATGGTATCACCTTTTTTTCATTTTTTAAAAAATTGTAAATCTAAAATTTTTTAAATAAAAGATCGCAAAAATATCCTCATGTCTGTATCTCGGAAACACAGCGTCCAATCGTCCATTTTTTTTTAAAGTGATGCCATATTGAAGACATCCATAGGTTAAAACCTCTAGCGTAGGTAAAAAATCATTATTTTTGCAAATCGACGCACCGTTTCCGAGTTACAACCACGTTTTTATTTTAGCGATTTTCTTATTTTGGCGATTTTTGAAAAAAAAAAAAATTTTTCATACGAATTGCAGCACTTTATGGAAAACCCTTAAAAACGCGGAAAAATTGATTATTTTTTCGATTGCATGCTCCGTTTCTGAGGTATAGACAAGAGGGCGTTTTAGCGATCTTTTATTCGAAAAATTTTAGATTTAGCGATTTAAAAAAAAGTAGTGCCATATTGAAGACATCCATTGGTTAAAAGCCTCCTCTGGATCGAAAATTGTTATTATTTTTTCGATTGGACGCACCGTTTCCGAGTTACAACCACGTTTTTATTTTAGCGATTTTCTTATTTTGGCGATTTTTTGAAAAAAATTCGAATTGGACCAATTTATGAAAAATCCTTAGAAATTCGCAAAAATTGGTTATTTTTTCGATTGGATGCTCCGTTTCCGAGATATAGACATGAGGGAGAGACATTTGAGCGATTTTTTTCGATTTAGTATTTATAGAAAAAAGTGATGCCATATTGATGAAGGTTAGAGCCTCCTCTGGATCGAAAAATGTTATTATTTTTTCGATTGGGCGCACCGCACCGTTTCCGAGTTCCCACTTTTTTATTTTAGCGATTTTCTTATTTGGGCGATTTTTTAAAAAAATCTTCCATACGAAGTGGACCAATTAATGGAAAACCCTTAGAAATCCGGAAAAATTAGTTATTTTTTCGATTGGATGCTCCGTTTCCAAGATATATAAATTTTTTCTAATTTTTTCGTATTTTCGATCAAAAATGGGGTTGGATTACCCTGGTTAACACATTTCCCATAGCTACCCATGACTACCAATTATTCCCCATTTCGCTGAGGGTAATGGGTAATCGTGATGGTAATGCCTAGAGTGTCCAAAACTGAAAAACCGGGGAAACCGTCCGTGTGCCGGCTTTTTAAAAACTTAATTTTCGAACAAACCAGAAACCGGTTATTTGACGTCGGTTATCCGATTAATAGGATTTAAATTAATTTGTGTCAATACCAGAGTTCGTATTTACCCCCCCCCCCATATGTAACCCATACACATCGTCGTGGGGAATGTGCAATGAACGTTTACCCATTACCCACAGGGTATGGGGAAAATAAGGGTAGCTACCCACAAAAATGAGGAATTACCCATCACGATTACCCATTACCCTCAGGGCAATGGGGAAAATAATGGGTAGCTACCCACGAAATGGGGAATTACCCATCACGATTACTCATTACCCTCAGGGAAATGGGGAAAATAATGGGTAGCTACCCACGACGATGGGTAATGGGTTACCCAGGCTAACCCATCCCCATTTTTCATCGAAAATATCAAAAAATTAGGAAAAATTTAGATATCTTGGAAACGGAGCGTCCAATCGAAAAAATAACCAATTTTTGCGGTTTACTAAGCGGTTTTCATAAAGTGGTCCAATTCGTATGGAAGGATTTTTTTTCGAAAAATCGCCAAAATAAGAAAATCGCTAAAATAAAAAAGTGACTATAACTCGAAAACGGTGCGTCCAATCGAAAAAATAATAACAATTTTACCTCCGTCGGAGGCTTTAATCAATGGGTGTCTCCAATATGGCATCACTTTTTTAAAACAAAAATCGATTAAAATTAAATTTTTCAAACAAAAAATCGCTAGAATCGCCTTATGTTTATATCTCGGAAACGGAGCGTCCAATCGAAAAAATAACCAATTTTTGCTGGTATCTAAGAGGGGGTTTTTTTTCATAAAGTAGTGGTCCAATTCGTATGGAATAATGTTTTTTTTTTTCGAAAAATCGCGAAAATAAAAAAATCGCTAAAATAAAAAAGTGTTTATAACTCGAAACCGGTGCGTCCAATCGAAAAAATAATAAAAATTTTACATCCTGCGGAGGCTGTAATATAGGGTTACCCTGGGTTAACCCATTACCCACGAAATACGAATCCTGTCTGTAACTAATGAATTATTTGTGCATACATAATTAAGGCTATCAACGTTTTACCCCTGTTGTTGCGAACAGTTTTTGTAATTACTCATGAGTCTTTAGCTCAAGCTCATTAACATCTCGTGAGTCTTTAGCTCAAGCTCATTAACATCATCAACTCACAAGTTAACTCATTCACTCATAAGGTGATGCATTCATTCAATCACTCTTTGCTCACGATTTTTAAGCTGCAGTATATGGTTATGCTGGTCATGAGCTGTCAGCCACCACAATCTTGTATGAGACATGAGTTTTATTTCACTCATGAACACCGATGTGACTCACAATAACTCAAAAGTGACAAACATTAAGGACATTTGGTATAATTTTTATTGTGGAAACGAATCAATAACTTATATGTGCCCATGAGTCAAGACAATATCCGTCAGTCTAAGCAATTTTATTGACACATAATTAATGAGGACCCAATTACTACTTAATGTTAGCAACTTCAACCCACTTCTATTACTCATGAGTTGTGAGCATGAAATGTGTAAGTTGCTCATAGATAAATCACAAGGGCAGGAAGGTGGTCGTTGTTAGATCAAGTGATTATATTATTCGTGGTCAACAGGTAATAAAATAAGACTTGTTCAGAAACCATATTTCTGTCAGTTACAACCACCAGAACTAACACATCAAACAATATACCCCAGGTGGTATAGGCCAACAGAACATTTCCAATTTATTGGCCCCCTTCGATTTATACCCACTGCTCTTGCTCACTCGATTGGTGCGCGATACGTAACGTTGCACCTACACAAGAGGTGGTGGGTGGTTGATTGCTGCAATTGTGGCCGAATTGGCTGAAGTATTACGTCGAAGCGTCAGTCATTGTAGCAGCAGTAGTTGTGGTTGGTGTTACTTTGAGGAAGCAAAAATTGATCTGAACTATGCCAATGTAGCAATCATTGGCGCGATGGTCGATGGAGGTCTGCTGCTCCTTGGGTTGCACAAACACAACGTGGCGCGTTGCTGCCGTCGTTGTGTTTTTATTATTAGTATTACGTTTTTCTTCTTCTTTCGTTTTTTTTTTTTATCGTCTGGTCATAGTAATGTTTTCTATTTAATGAATCGTTTTTATGGTCATATTTTGCCCGGCTTCGCATTAACTGTTGCATGCATCACGGACAGTGTACGTGTTACCTTTATGTGTGATCACACCAGCAACATCTACAGTAGTACTCAGTTTGATATAGCGGGCGCCTTAGTGCCTCCATCTTCCTCGTTGATTTGCGTGAAGTAGAGGGTGTAGTTGGGTTGAACACTAAAAAGTAAATAAACATAAATTGTCCATTAGATGGCGCTGTGGTAGTGCTACGTGCCATAATAAAAAAAAGAAAAACGTTGAAGCAAACAAATTATGAATTTCAGTTGAACTGTTTGACTTTTTGTGAACTTTAACGTATAAAAATAAATCAAACAAACCATACACAAATTTGTAAGGGCTGCAGCATTTTTCAGTGAGATATTCTCATAGCCACGAGGGGAGGACATCCTTGATTTTACGTCAGAAATGAGGGATTTTCGTGTAAACATCTGAATTTACAGACAAGCGGCAATCACAGCTAGATCAGCGAATCTGATCGAGAGCAAAGTAGCCTTAGTGTAGGAACTAGAGTGTCCAAACCCGAAATCGGCAAGCAGAACATCTACCCGATTGGATGAAAGTTTAAACATTGATATATTTTATAATTTCGAGGTAGTGGACGAGTTTATTTACCTCCGATCTGTCATGCTGATAATACGTCAGTGAGAGTCTTCCAGAGAAAAATGCTCCGAAAAATATGTGGTCCTATATTAGAAAACGAAGAGTATCGACGACAGATGAACCACGAGCTGTAAAATCTGTATCCCGACGTCGATGTAGATATGCGTATCAAAATAACTCGTTTAAGCTGGCTGGCACATGCTAAAAAATATCGGCCCCAGCAACATATTTCAGGAAATATGTACATGTTTGCAAGCATTTTTTTCATTAATTTATAATCAGCTGCCTTTATGTTTCTTTGTTGTCTGTATCGTTTTTGGTTTTAATAGTTTTCAATAAGCAAACCAACATTTGGGTCTCAGAAACATATATTATAGCATATTAATCATTCTGTCTGAAATATGTTATATTGAATAGGAAACACAATGTGTTTGGGCACAAGTATAGTATATTTGCGTATATATTTGCATCCAAACATTAAAAAAATACAGATTTTTCAGCGTGCAGTAGAATGGATCACAATGAGCCAGGGCTGAAGGTATTCATTCGAAGACGTACTCGAAGCACATCGAAAAATAGTGCGACCAAGACTTGACCGGAAAGACCACATGGAAGATTGCCTTCGAGAGCCTGGTGTTGCACGCTGAAAAAACTGGCCCCTGCAACATATTGCAGGAAACATGTATAGGTTAGCAAGCATTGTTTTCATGCATTGAAGATCTGCTGCTGTTTTGTTTTTTTGTTGTCTGTTTTGTTTTTATTTTCAGAAGATTTCAACAAACAAAGCCACAAAAAAATATATTATAAACTATTAATCATTGTGTCTGAAACACGTAATATTGACTAGCAAACACAATGTGTTTGGGCACAAGTATATTATATTTGCGATAAGCTACAAACACATTATATTTGCATCCAAACAACAACAAAAAATACAGATTTTTCAGCATGTACCAACTGCAGGAGGAAAAGAGAAGATTAAGACGGTTGGAGAAACATTTTATACTCATTTTGTAAGGCCCTTGACCCCTCTTGGTTGTTTTAAAGCGAAAATTATTAATTTTTCTCTGAAGGTGTTCCGAAATATGTGGTTGCCATATTCTGAAACGATGTGTCAAGCACTATCCAACTGCACATATTTGGTTCTTGGAGAATTCGTCGTTTGACCACAGTGGGCCAAAATCTTGCACAGGGACCTCACACAGAAAATTTCAAATTCCGAATTTCTGATGGTCCTTGGGAAATTCTAGATTTTATATTTCGAAGACACTCCTTAAGGGCTATCGACTGGCATATGTTTGGTTCGTAGAGAATTCTTCGTTTGGGCACAGTGAGCGAAAAACTGTTTTCGTATATGAAATTCAAAATAAAGAATTTTCGGTTCTTAAGGTCTTCTGAAATATGTGGTTGGCATGTTCTAAAATTATGTATCAAGCACTACCCAACTGTATATATTTTGTTCTTGGAGAATTTGTCGTTTGACCACAGTCGGCCAAAATCTTGCACAGGGGCTTCACACAGAAAATTTCAAATCCCGAATTTCTGAAAGTCCTTGGGAAATTCTAGATTTTATATTTCGAAGACACTCCTCAATCTCGACTGGCATTCGTGTGGTTCGTGGAGAATTCTTCGTGTGACCACAGTGGACGAAAAACTGTTTTCGTATATGAAATTCAAAATGAAGAATTTTCGGTCCTAAAGATCTTCTGAAATATGTGGTTGCCATATTTTGAAAGGATGTGCCAAGCACTACCCAACTGCATATATTTGGTTCTTGGAGCATTCGTCGTTTGACCACAGTCGGCCAAAATCTTGCACAGGGACTTCACACAGAAAATTTCAAATTCTGAATTTCTGAAGGTCCTTGGGAAATTCTAGATTTTATATTTCGAAGACATTCCTTAAGGATTATCGACTGGCATATGTTTGGTTCGTGGAGAATTCTTCATATGACCATATTTTGCCTTAATAGTCCCACTATATGTGACAGTTAAATACCAATATTTGGGATTTGGTTGCATATATATTAGTTTGAGCAGCAAATATATTTAGCTTGGAGTGTGTTTTTATTACTTACTGTATTTGAAATTTCTGTATCGATTATTTAATTGAAAAAAGCAATAAATAGCCGATTTACCTTTAAAATAAAGTGCCTAAGAGAGCTCTGTTAGTTCTTTTTTTTCACATTGACCAATACTCAGGGGATGCCCCCTATAAATGCCGAGCATTGTATTGGACTTAGGAAGTAGTGATAGAGGTGGGAGGAAAAAGGGTATAATGTTTGTTAATGTTTGATTTGAATCTTTCGATATTGAAAGAAGTGGGGAATACACCCGCCGGAAGTTTATTCTACATACGAACTGTACGGCTAAAAAACGAATTCTCCCTGTAGTGAGTAGTTCTATCCACAGGGCAAGAAATAACAAATGGATGTGAACTACTGGAAAAGCGCGTTGAGCGATTAAATACTCTTACCTCCGGAATAGAGGCGTGTATCTCATATGAACACTTACCGTGAAAATACCGATACAAAAGTGATACGCAACTCACGTTTCGACGATGCTCTAAGGAAGCAACAGAGTTGGTTACCCTGCTATCTCCTATAAGCATCATCGCTCTCCGTTGTACGCGGTCCAGAAGCTCCAATGTGGACCTAGGGGCACCAGCCCAAATAGAGTTGTATTCCATTTTCGGCCTAATATATGAAATGTATATATATCTCCTCAATATATACATTTCATATATTAGGCCGAAAATGGAAAACAGTGAAAAATTTCTTACACCGCTGTAACAAGCCTAAGCACTTGAAAGCTTCTTTGGACACGTTAAATACGTGAGCATTCCACCGAACATCACACTGTATTTTCATGCCAAGAACTTCAAGAGCATCTGATTCCTCAACGTCCCCACCATGCATAGAAATAGGTGACAGGGACATGTCATTCGTGCGCTTGTGCGATAATATGCAGCACTGGGTCTTACGCTCATTAAATTCGACCCGATTTGACCTACCCCACTCAGTTACCAGGCGAATGTCCTGGTTGAGTGAGTCATTCATCCTCCGTCTCCTCTCATGCACCGTGGAAGGACTTGACCGACTATCAAATGAATATGAATGACATATACACCTGTCATCCGCAAATGAGTACATTGGACTCGAAGTAAGACTGAAGAGGTCGTTAATAGAGATAAGAAACAGAGTAGGAGAGAGGAAAGAACCTTGTGGTACCCCCGCATTAATCCTATATTCGTCAGAAGAGATCCCATCTATGACAATAGGTAAAGTGCGATCCCTGAGAAAATTCGATACAAATCGAGAGAAGTTACTACCTAAACCAAAAGCATTAACCTTGGACACGAGTTCATCGTGCCAAACTCTATCAAAAGCTTTGGATATGTCCAGAGCCACTATTTTACTCTCTCCCAGTCTATGAATAGACCGACTCCACTGTTCAGAGAGGAACGCCATCAGATCACCAGTAGAACGGTTTCTGCGGAAGCCATACTGTCGATCACTTAGTAGACTGTTAAGTTCCAGATAATTGACCAGATGGTAATTTACCATGGTCTCCATCACTTTAGAGAGTGTAGAGCATATTGCAATTGGCCGGTAGTTTTCGGGGTTACTAGCCTCACCCTTTTTCGGGATAGGCTAAGCATTGGAAAATTTCCAACGCGAAGGAAATATACCCGCACGGTATGAGCGATTAAAAAGATTGCGCAATGGACGAGCAAGCGTCGAAGACCACTTTTTGAGAACAAGTGCTGGTATTCCATCCGGGCCCGGGGATTTATTTGCGTCGAGCTCTGCGAGAACCGTTTTAACCCCATGTGTTCGAAAAAATATCTGAGCCATTGAACTGGATATGTTGTCAATCACGGGGAGTGGTTGATTGCTATCCGGCAAAGAAGGGTTATTTGCAAAAATTTCAGCCAAGAGGTTAGCCTTATCAATCGGGTCAGTAAACATATGATCATATTTAATAAGAGTTGGAATTGAAGAGGAACTGCTATTCTTTACTCTCTTAACAAATGACCAAAAGCTCTTACTTCCCCTGTGAGAAGAAAGAATTTTAGCACGAAGACGCTGTTCGTATAGAAACTCAGCGCGTCGTAGTACTTTGGCACAATTTGATCTTGTTTTTTTGCGCAGCTCGTCAGTAATTGGATTTTTATCCACAGTTCAATTATAGAAAGCTTCCTCTTTGGATCTGACAGCTTCTTTGCATGTCTGATTAAACCAGCACTTATTAGATGGTTTAATCGAAATTATTTTCGTGGGAATAAATATTTTCATTCCCGTTAAAATAATATTTTCCACCATTTCTGCCGCAGCATCGACATCATTGTCAAGAAAACAGAGTTTCCAATTGAAGTTTTTATAGAACTCGTTGAGCTCAGCCCAACGAGCCTTTTCATATAAAAATATGGACCGCTTCGTGACTGGTTTTGAAGCAGTCGGAAGATTCGAATATGAAAATGATGCAGAAATCGTGCAGTGATCCGAGTTTCCAAGAGGTGCAAGAATATTAACTTCATAATTGTCAGGGTGTGAAGTTAGGAAGAGGTCAAGAGTGTTAGAGACTTGCCCTTCAACACACGGAATGTGTGTTGGTTTATCTACCAATTGCACAAGGTGATTGTGTGCTGCAAAAAGCTGAGCGTATTGGCCCTCCGGAGTTGAATGGCTAGAATGGGAAAGCCAGGAGTGATTGTGAACATTGAAATCACCAGCGATCACAATTTCGCTGCTCGGGTAATTCCCCAAGACTTTTGTTAGTGAGTCAGAAAGGGCGTCAAAACCAATAAATGAAGCCTCCCTTCCTTGGTTTGGTCTTCTATAAAGACATCCGAAATGAATGACGTGTGATTTGACTCTGAATTTTAACCATAGGCAGTTAAATTCAGGATCTGTTGAGTCCAGTTGCGGCATTGACTGAAATACAACGTCATATCGAACGTAAACCACAAGGCCTCTGTGAGGAAAAAAATAGGAAAAGATGTGATAACCAGGGATGTAAAAATCCTGTGGGTCAGAATCTTCACAAACCTGGGTCTCACAAAGAGCGAAAACACTAGGCCGATTAACCTGGATGTGAGCATAAGCAGAGAAGAAATTTGCTCTCAGCCCTCGTATATTTGCAAAATCTATACCGAAATCACTTACAATATCGAGAGATGAATTTCAAACATATTTAACCGTATGCACAAGTGGTAAATAGTATTTTGTTGTAACAGAGCTCTGCTACACGCTGAAAAATCTGTAGTCTTTTGTTGTTTGGATGCAAATATACCATGTGTTTGAAGCTTGTCGCAAATATAATATACTTGTGCCCAAACGCAGTGTGTTTGAGACACAATGATTAAAGTGTTATAACATATGTTGCGATCCAAATATATTTGTGTTTATGATATAAATACAGCCGTGTTTGTTGCACTGTTTATGCTCTCTCGAGAGGAAGATAAGAAAAGAGGGACAACGAGTGTGTATAACTTGTAAGTGTGTATCTGTAGTTTTGCATTATTCTGTCAGTGAGTGATTCATAAGTATTCCTGAATGTGCGTGATGTATTGTGTTGTAATTTCATGTATTCAGTCGTCAATTGTTCATCGGACAGAGGATATCAAAAGCGCTTGATCAGTGAAAGAGGAATAAACGAAGGCTCGGACGGTTAAATGGTTTGTGATGTTGCTTTGGTTCTTGTGTATGTGTTTCGCATAAATTTATGTGTGCTACCAAAGTGAGAAACGATTTTGAGGAAAGAAACTGGAAAGGGCAACAACGTGAATCCCTTTTTCTGTCCGAGCCTCTACTGAAAAAATCAGAATGGCGGAGCATTTGTGAAATATAATAAAAAAAAACACAAGTAATTAATACACGCTTGTCTTGCATGAACTAGAGTTGTATGTAAATACTATATTGTTTGTGTACCAACGCATAGTGATAACCAACACATAGTTGAAACCTTCTGAAAACAAAAACGTTTGAGACAACAAAGAAAGGAGAAGCAAAAGAGCAGCATAGTTGAAAACATCTGAAAATAAAAACATGAGAGACAACAAAGAAAGGAGAAGCAAAAGAGCAACATAGTTGAAAAGTTCTGAAAACAAAAACATGAGAGACACCAAAGAAAGGAGAACCAAAAGAGCAACATTGTTGAAAACTTCTGAAAACAAAAACATGAGAGACAACAAAGAAAGGAGAAGCAAAAGAGCAGCATATTCTCATTTCATAAAAAAAAGTAATGCATTCAGCAAGTAAATGTAAACAGGGTCATTTTAAATATACTTATTTTTTGTATTAATTATTAAAATTAATTAAAGGAAGAAAGAATAATTCGTTTCTAAATATTATTATGTTTGGGAGAAAATACGCATATGTTTTCACATAAGTATATGGAGGTTTGGGGACAACACGCGAATGCTTCCACGTAAGTATATGGATGTTTGGGATGAGGCACGCATATGTTTCCACGTAAAGCATACACATTTGTCACTAAAAACATGCTAATGTTTGCGACTTGCAAACATATAAATGTTTGCGACTTGCAAACATGTAAATGTTTGAAGTGTGTTCCAAACATATACATGGTTCCTGCAGAATATGTTTGGGAAAAGGGTCGTTTTGTTTTCAGCGTGTAAGTAAATTGGTTTGTGTCTTTGCTATTTGCACACTGCAATATGATTGGAAAGTGTTGGGAAGAGGTTTCTAGTTTGCGTTGGCTCTTCGATGATAATCTCTGAATGGTCTCACCATCTACATACATTAAAACACTGAGTGGTGCATAAATTGTGCTCTAATCTATCCTATGACAGTTGAATGTTTCCATTTTTCGGTTTATGGTTCGTGGTTCATGTCGTTGTCGACAAAAAAGTAATTTTCACCTCCTTGTTTTTATTCCTATTTCCTCTATTCTTTCTTATGGATTTAAAGGGAATTGACAGGGCATTGTCACAAATTCTTTTGACTTTTATTAACGACATTGGGTGCTGGCCTTGAGATTTCTAGAAGTTAATTGAGTACTTCACCCTAACTAGATGATATCGCCAACTTGGTGTACCCATTCCCGAAATAATTTTCGCTCACACAAGAGAAAACAAAGTATTTACACGTGAAATTGCCCGGAGAAGATAAATCAGCTCACAAACAACCAGCAACCTAAATGCGACCTTGCCATTTTGTTTGATATTAGTTGGAGTGTGAACTGTGTGTGTGTGTGTGTGATTGCCGATTTGACAAGATACATTGGCAAATGTCAAAGAACTGTCAAAACTATTTGTTGTGGTTGTTTGTGTTCGTTCGTTCCCATTTTCACATAGAAAACAGCAATACAAAGGTAAATGAATGATTAATACCATCTAAGATTGACTGAGTGACTGACACTGACAACAACAGGCCCAGCCAGTCAGAGAGCGAGGTATGCTCGCAGTTGATATGTTATTAGGGTTGAATGTTCTCCCTTCTGGCTTGACTGGCGCGGCATACGGCGGCATGAGAACACTTGACTACCCGCCCCTGCTTTGTTTGCATAGTAATTTTATTAGTTTATTTTTCTATTATTGTTATTTATTTGCCAGGGCAAAGGGGTATTTGCTATGGCAAGGGGTATGTTGTTTTCCTCCTCTATTTTGCGTCTAAAAGTTTTCTCACTCACTGGGTTGTTAACGAAATTTTCGAGGTCAAACTCGTTCCTTTACCTCATTTACCTCAGTATTCACCTGTCACATGAGTCCGCACGTTTATTATATTGCGCCAATCTGTAGTTTGGTGGACTGCCTGTATTTACACACTGATGCGACAATTAGTTATTGATGTTTGTCTCTTTCTTTCACTTGATCTCGGGGGTGTCACTATGCGTTTAAAATATGTTAGAACGGTATTCCTGAGTAAATTTGAAAAATGGTTTCCCATTACATCCCACGAGGGGATTGGGGAGAGTTTCTCCCAAAACTGAGCTGTGCGCGTTCTAGTTTTACACTCACTGATTGTGGCCTACAGTTTTACACCGGTTCCGGACGGTATTTTTGAGAAGCCTTTTCATGGCTAAGTACAGGATAGTGTCGCCAACACTAAGCGAGGTGACCGTGGTCGAAAGATATGTTAGGTAGTCTGAGCAGGGATCGAACCTACTTACTCATGTACAAGAGTCGCGCACACTACCAAAGCAACACCTACGGCCACATGCTGGTTGATCTCAACGGGGAACTAGTTACCGGACTAGTCCCTAATGGCCAAGGTCCGGTCCTACACCTGCCGAATAAGCCGTAACCAAATTTTGAAGTTGTCACAACCACATTAGATGCTATCACATCGGAATTAGAGGTTGTCACAACTGCATTAGAGGTTGTCACCAAATATTAGAGGTTGTTTCGGCCGAATTTCAGTTGTGGAGCCGAAATTCAGTCATCAATTTGGCTGTGGTAACTGCAATTCGGTGGCAACAGCCGAATTTACGGTTCTTACATCCTCTTTTCTAACCCAAACTGACCGACACAAGATACGAGAGCGAATCAATAAGTTCGTGAATTTTTGAATGAAACACAGTTTTTTTTGCAAAAAAAAAATTATTTTTCAACATAATCTCCTTTTAGATCAATTCACTTACTCCAACGTTTCTCTAATTTTTGTATCCCTTCCCAAAAATAGGATTTTTCGAGATCCATAAATAGGCATTTGTTTGATCAATAATGTCATCGTTGGAGCTAAATCCCTTACCACCGAGCAATTTGTTTAGGTTTGGAAATAGGAAATAGTCACTGGGGGCTAAATCCGGAGTATATGGCGGATGAGGTATCAATTCGTAGCCCAATTTATGGAATTTTGCCATTTGCACCCGTGCATTATCTTGATGAAAAATAACTTTATTCTTGGCCATATGGGGTCGTTTTTTAAATCCTCGTTAAATCGGTCCAATAAGTTGGCATAATATGCGGCGTTTATTGTTTTTCCCTTTTGAAGCCAATCGATGTGGATTCTCCCGCCTGCATCCCAAACAACTGTTGCCATCACCTTATTGGCCGTTAAACTTACCTTGGCCTTCTTTGGAGCCGGTTCAGCCGGAGAAACTCATTGTTTAGACTGCTGTTTGGTCTCCGGATCCATGTTTCATCCACAGTTACAAAACGCCTCCAAAACTCCTTCAAATTGCGGTTAAACAACTCCAAACAAACCTTTGAAGTTGTCACACGATTACGTTTATGGTCAATTGAAAGCAAACGCGGCACCCATCTTGCAGACAGCATTGTTCAACCCAACTGATTATTTAAAATCGAAACCAAACTGCCATATGAAATGCCTATGGCATCAAAAATCTCACGCACTTTTACTCATCGATCGGCCAACACCATATCGTGGATATTTTCCACATTTTCGGGTGCATTCACCTCAATTGGTGGTCCAGAACGTTCAGCCTCTGTGCGACCACAACGAAAGTCAGTAAACCGTTTTTTAAATTCTTTATATTAACTTCACCTCATTTACCTCAGTATCTATTGTATCTCTAAAATATCTCTAAATTTGAAGGATAGATTTTTATTTCCGATTGAAACCAGAATTATACATTTTGATTATGGTAGAATTATCTATCAAGGTATAGTAGTTTAAACAGGTGATTAAATTTTCTCCATGTGATTTTTCGTTTCACTTGTCAAAATCATATGCATTTTGTTTTTATACTTTTTTGTATTCTTGTATTGTTGGTAGTATATATTTGTGTAGAGTTTGACAACTGAAACGTGTGAACAAAAATAAAATGTCTGTTGTTGCTGCTAACAACTACAACAACATCTGCTGCTACCATGTATTTGTTGGCACTGGTTGCAAACGTGTTGCCGTATCGCATGTTTTTTCACCCATTACAGCAAATGTTGCCACATTTCGTAGTATTAAGTGTGGATCGTTTTATTTGGAAAGTCGTTAGTGGCGATAGCTTAATAGAATAAAATAATAGCCTTATGGCCAGTTTTTCAGTCAGTGGTGATCTTCGTTTCTTAGTTAAATTGTGGTTAAACATCGAATTGTGTTTTTTAGTCGTTGTTTAACTATGATTTAACCACCCAATGTTGGTTGGTTAACTTATAGTCAGAACTATATTATTTTGACAATCAAATTACTGACTGTCAAAGTGAGAAATGAAGATTGTATAAAATACATGTTTCAGATTTGCTTATTTGTACACATACGTTGAGTCTAGATCGTTAAATGATTACGCCTATATGGTTTTTTACACATATTTGTTAAAATGACTTCGATTTTATGCATCTATTTCTTATTTTACATAATTCCATTTTGTTTGTTCCCCTTTGTTGTTTTGGTATTTCCGATAAGAATATATGGGTTGCCATATTAGTTGACAATATGGCGACTTACATTAACTCACCACTGAAAAACAAAATGCAAAGTTAACCTCTAATTAACTTAGAATTAAGATAAAGTAATCCGATAGTTAACTACCCACTTAAAAACGGGCCATTAATATCATATAATAACAAATTTCATTTAGTAGCTCATCAGCTTTAAACGATGCTTGCTTTTAAAAAGTTTGTATGCTAAGCCATGAAACACACACAAATGTGAACGTATAGGGTGTCTCAGTAAGATTGCACTTTTTAAATTTAGTGTTATTTTTTTTGTGCAAGTGGCAACTCTGAAATGTGGCAGCTGTCACATATGTTTATTCCGATTATAAAAAATGAAACGCTTTACGAAAGAACAATGCGTTATAATTGTGAAAACTTCTTACAAAAATTTGGAAAGTTATGCTGGCACCGCTGGCAAACTTTGAAGAATTTTCAGTCGAGAAAGTACACCTAATGTGTCATCATTTGAAGAAATTTGAAAAACTGTGCTGGTTATAGACAGTAAGACTCCTGTGCGTTAGATCACCTGTCGGTCTCTTGAAAACATTGCTGCTATAAACAAGAGTATCGCCGAAAACCCGAAAACATGAATTCGGCATCGTTCTCAACAACTTCAAATTTCACGAAACACTGCGCAGCGAATTTTGACAAAATACCATGAGTCCAGCTTACTGAGGGCCTCAAACCAGCAGCCCACGTAAAGCGCAGGCAATTCGGTCCAAGGGCAATGGAGGAATGTGAAATCAATGCAAATTCTTAAAAAAGGTCATCTTGTCCGATGAAGAGCATTCCCATCAGAACAGCTTCGTGAATACACAAATTTGGCGAATTTGAGGCTCAGAAAATCCGCATGCAATTCATGAGAAACAAATGCACTCACAACTAGCAACTGTCTGGTGCGGATTTTGGTGAGGCGGCATGATTGGGCCTTACTTTTTTTTTAAAGCTGAGGTTGAAATTGCAGTGGCTGTGAACGGCATCCATCTACATGATAACGGTGTTCTTGTGGCCTCAGTTGGACGGCATGGTTCTGGACGACATGTGGTTTCAGCAAGACGGTGCCACCTGCCACACCGCGCATGAAACAATCGATTTATTGCAGCAACAATTTCCAGAACAAATTAACTTAAGAAATTCTAATGTCAACTGGCCACCAAGATAATGCAATTTAACGCCGTGCTATTTCTTTCTTTGGGGTTTTGTGAAATCTCGTGTTTCTGCGATTAAACAAGAACCAATTCCTGAGTTCAAATCCGAGATCCAACGCGTTATCGGTGAGATACAGCCACATCCCTGTGAAAAAGTCATGGAAAATTTCATGAAAAGAGTAATAGCCTGTCATCAGAGCCGTGTGGGTCCATTTGACGGAAATTTTATTCCATTCGCGCTGGAAATTTGGTCTTTTTTTTCTTGTTTGGATACAAATATACCATGTTTGTAGCTTGTCGCAAATATAGTATACTTGTGTCCAACCACATTACGTTTGATATTCAATATAGCATGTTTGAGGCACAATGATTAATAGTCACAATGATTAATCACAACTATCTCAAAAAATAAGTTTTTTTATATTTTAAAATGAAAAAGTGCATTCTTACTGAGACACATTTTATTTGTGTGGCTGAACTAGTCAAGGTTGTGTTGTTAGAACAGCTGATTTGAATTTTTTTCTTACCGTGGCTATTGCCAACTGCCAATACATACATATGTATTTTGGTTTTGTACTTCGTTGTTTACTTTGTTGTTGGTATACATTTGTGGTGAATTTGATAGAAGACAAGTGCACAACTAAAACAAAATGCCTGTTGTTGTTGTTGCCCACAATCACAACTTATCCTGCTACTACCGTGTTTTTGAACCATGAGTGCCCTGAAACTAATTTGCAGTTTTTGTTTACAGTTTAGTTTATAGTTTGATAGAACCACATACGGACAATACAAATACAAGTATAAAGCAAACTGAATCCGATTATTTGAATTCGATTCACTTAGGTTTCGGATGAATTTGATTCGCTTATAATCAAATTGTACCAGGGGGTATCCATGACACAGCTGATCGATTATGTAGTAGGAAATTGATAGAAAACAGATAAGATAGGATAGAGAGCGATAAGCAACCAGAAGCAAACCATGTAACAAACTAAGTTTAAATAATGTTTGATTGATGTTAATGACAGCTAAATTATGTTTTAGGTTGGCTGCATCGAATGAAAATACGCATTCCCTTTTATGTCTGTCCGTTTTATGTCCAACCAAAGAGTAAAATTCAATAGCAACTCGAACTCGATGAAATGGCTTACTACCACGTTGTCATCAAGAGAAATGAAAGAGAGGGATGAGACTCTTGCTCTATGATAGAGTTATCGGTTGAATTGCAGGTACGTATTTCGTAATCCGTCGGTGGTGCAATGGTTAGTGTGCGCGGCTCTTGTACATGAGGTCCTGGGTTCGAACCCGGCTCTGACCACCTTCAAATTTCCTTTCGGCGGCGGTCACCTCGCATAGTGACGGCGATACTATCGAGTATCTAGCCATGAAAAAGCTACTCAAATTACCGTTCGGAATCGGTGTAAAACTGTAGGTCCCAATCAGTGAGTGAAAACTGGAAAGCGCACAGCTCAGTGATTGTGAGAAGTTCTCCCCAGTCCCTTCATGGGATGTAATGGGAAACCATTTATTTATTTTATTTATTTCCTAAACCGTTCAAAATTTTCCATTGCACATTTAAGAAATATTGGAGGTCATAGAGGTCGTAAACGTTGAGGCATTCCCAAAATATGCCTTCAGGGGCAGTTTGTTGGCCTTAAACTCTGCCTTCTCCTCATTACTTTTTCTCCTAAACTGATGAAAAATTCGATACACATTCACGTCTAGCTTCTTGAAGGAGGCCTGGTAAAAGGCCACTGCTAACAGATCAAAAAGATTGGATAGTCGTGTTTGTTTTCTTTCCAAAAGCAGGCTTGTCAGTAGGGCCTGCGGAAAAATCTCACATTTCATTTACACTTCCTCTCTTTTAGCAGGTCTACTAGTGAAAGGCTGAGCGGATCTTTAAGCAGGTCTGTTGACAGGTGGAAAGCAGAATGGGTGCATGCGCTTCACTTCTTTTAGCAGGCAGGCCAGCCAAATTAGGGCATGAGGGTTGTTATTGTTCATGAAACCCGTTCCGGCTTTCGGGAAACCATTTATTTATTTATTAATAACTACACAGAAAACAAAGACGACTGTTAAATTTTAACAAAAAAATTGCTACGTGAAAAATCTCAGCACTCAATTACATTTTCCATTGATATACTGACAAATTACTCAAATATTGAAATGAAAATCGATAAATGGTACCAACAAAAATGGTACAAAAAAAATTCATAAGAAATACCCCAATATTTAACGAAGTAAATACGATAAGAACAACCACATAACTTCAGTTAGAGATAAGTTTGTACAGGCAGTCGGTGGCGCTGCCCGAAACGACGCTGTGTCACAAGCATCGAAACGATCTTCCAGTGCGTGTGAGTTCGAATCCTACCGCGGCTGTTTCAGTTTTTTTTTTTAATAAACAAAATTTCTAAAAATACTTCGGATCGAAGACAAAACGAAAACTGAGATACAATTTAGTTTGTCAAATATGTCAAATTCTTCATCGACTAAAAACGAAAATATTTTTGATAAATAACGTACAAATATTTTCGTAAATGGGTGAAATTTTACATCGATTGAAAAATAATATTTTTCCAATAAACAACCTATAAATATGGTAGCTGATTTTGTGATTCGCAGTATTTTCAATTAATATTGTGTTTGAATTTTCGAATTTTTTAATTGAAGTGAAAAATAATTTTTTTCTGTGTAAGGTATGAGACATAAAAATAAAACAAAACATTGTTTCCCATTACATTCCATGAAGGGATTGGGGAGAGCGTCTCAAACGTCTATTTCTAGTTTTACATTCACTGATTGGGACATACAGTTTTACACTGATTCCAAACGGTAGTTTGAGAATCATTTTCATGGCCAAATATTCGATAGTGTCGCAGTCACGAAGCGATTCCAAACGGTAGTTTGAGAATCATTTTCATGGCCAAATATTCGATAGTGTCGCAGTCACGAAGCGAGGTCACCGCCACCGAAAGAAATTTACGGTGGTTATATCTGGGATCGCTCTTATGTATGTCCTCATGTACAACAGTGGGGCACACAACCATTGCACCACCAACAGACACAAATATGAAAATGTTTGAACATTGTACGTATGGGAATAAGTATATATAGTTCTGTAGTTCTTTTAAATCGTTTTGAAAATGCCCTTTTGCAGGCCACCCCAGAAGGCTTTTCGTTGCAGAGTTCCTACGGAGCTCGTATACGATGCATTTTTTATACTGGCAGGCCAGAGAAGAGAAGGGAAATATCTAGGTCTCCCCTTCGTATAGCGCCCTATATTAATTTGAAATGACGATAGCATTTATAGGGTCGGGTTCTGATTGAAGTTGTAGAACTGGTAGAATGCATACAATCCATCTTTTTTTTTCTGGGAAGCCTTTGACAACTCTATCAAATACATAAACAAAAACCCTACATAATTTGCAGTCAGGCGAACCAATTTAAACATGCCCTCTCCCTAGGTCATCTAAGGGGTACAAGTTTTATGACTTCAAACTTAAGACTTAAACCAGGGGGTTTCCCTGGTACAGCTGATCGAAAAGCTACTAGGGAAATGATGTAGAATGAGAGATCAAAAAACATAGCGATTATAGACCATGCATCTAACTAAGTTTAAATAGCATTTGATTGATACTAATGACAGCTAAATTATGTTTTATGTTGTTTGCATCGAACGAAAATATGCATTCCCTTTTATTTCTGCCCGTTTTAATTCCAACCAAAGAGTAAATTACAAAAACAACTGAAACTTGATGAAATTTTAAAGTACCTCGACGACTGTAAGAGAAAGCTAACAGATGGATGAAGACTCTTATCTATTACTCTATGGTTGCACGGATGTGTAAAATGTGTAGCGCATTAACGACAGCGATGTTTCAAAATGTAAAAATTGTACAAAACTCTATATCTTGAATGCGGAGAACTCAATCGCTTCACCGAACCAGGGGGTTTCTATGGCACAGCTGATCGAAAAGCTACTGAAAAGCTACTGTCTCTCATTCTACATCATGAATGAGAGACCAAAAAGACAAAGCGATTCTAGACCATAGAGGAAACTAAATTTAAATAGTGTTTGATTGATACTAATGACAGCTAAACTATGTTTTATGTTGTTTTCATCGAACGAAAATACGCATTCCCTTTTATTTCTGTCCGTTATTGGTCCAACCAAAGAGTAAATTACATAAGCAACTCGAACTTGATGAAATGGTCTTCTATCTAGTCGCCATCAAGAGAACGTGAAGGGAGACATAGAAGCTGTTTTCTATTGCTCTGTGCTCGAACTCGATGAAATGGTCTTCTATCTCGTGGTCATCAAGAGAACACGAAGAGAGGCATAGCGGCTCTATTCTATGTTTGTATGCTTAATCCCAATTTGGAGGTTCACTATGAAATACTCTTTTCGTCAGTCTCGACATTCTCAAATGGAAATCTCAATATATTTAAATTACGGGGTTTATCAATAAGAGCGCTACAACAGTTTTTTTAAATAAAACAAAACCGGTTTTAGATACCAATGAAATTCTTTATTCCTGTGAAAGTACGTTCGATGCCATCATGTATGGAACTCGATTTCTTTTGCATGGCCACCACGGGCACGCTTGCAGAAGTCCAGACGCTGAACCCAATTTTCGACGGTTTTCAAGCATAAATCGGCCGATACTGCTGCAATTTCACGTTCGATATTCGTACGAAGTTCATTAATCGTCGCTGGCTTGTTGGCATAGACCATAGACTTGATGTAACCGCACAGGAAATAATCTAACGGCGTCAAATAGCATGACCGAAGCGGCCAATCGACTGGGCCATTTCGTGAGATAACACGTTCACCAAACTTGGTTTCCAATAAATTGATTGTGGCATTCGCTGTGTGGCTTGTGGCGGCGTCCTGTTGGAACCACATGTCCTCCAAGTCCATATTATCCAATTGGGGCCAAAAATATTCGTTTATCATTGAACGGTAGCGATTCGCATTCACAGTAATGTGCTGGTCTTGATCATCACTGAAGACGTACGGCCCAATGACGCCGCCGGCCCATAAACCGCACCAAACCGTAATTTTTTCGGGATGCAATGATGACTCATGGATTACGTGTGGATTGTTGTCTGACCAATAGCACATATTTTGCTTATTCACGAAGCCATTCAGCCAGAACTGAGCCTCATCGCTGAAGATGATTTTCCGATGAAAATCCGAATCATTTTCAAGTTGTTGCTCAGCCCAATTCACGAACATACAACGCTTATGGTGGTCAAGCGGCTTCAGTTCTTGCGTCAATTTGATCTTGTAAGGATGTAGGCCAAGATCTTTTCGCAAAAATTTGCCACAACGACGTCACAGAGATGCCCAACGCTTGAGAACGACGTGTGAGAGACACATTTGGGCTTTCTTGAACTGAAGCCTCAGCGGCAGCAATATTCTCGACACTACGGGCACTTCTTTGTCTCACTGGCACGGGAACATTTTGTACTGTGCCTGTGGATTCAAATTTTTCCACTAGACGCTCAATTGTTGATCTGGTAGGACGATTATGACGACCATAAATTGGATGTAGCGCTCTTAAAGTTGAGGCCACTGACTCCAAATTTCGGTAGTAAGTTTTAATAATTTCGACTCGTTGTTGGCCCGTATATCTTTCCATGATGAAATGGCAAACCTTACTGAAGAGAAATGTCAAAAGAGCGGGAAAAAATATGGCGTCGTTTGATTTACTTTTGTAGCGTCTCTGTTGAAAAACCCTTTACTTTGTGATTGTTCAGGCAATACATTTCACAATCACTCTTTTGTGTATCAATTCAAATTAAACGTCTCTCAGTGTCGATAACAAAAAAAAAAATTAAAATTTAATATCTGAACAAATTTTGATAGATCTTTTTCAATAATTTTTCAGCAAAGACACAACCAATTTGTATGTTTTCAGTTCTCATATTCCCCCCCATCATCTTATCTATAATTTCTTACAGTGTAGGTGGTTAAAATCAAACCTAGGAATATTTAAATAACAGCCATAATATTTTCGCGCTTTATTTTTATTTATTGTCGTTCTGCTTCTTAATCGTTCATTGGTTTTGTTATTGTTGGCTTCTGTTGTTGTGTATTGCCGGTTTTCTGACAGCATTTTGTTGTGGTTTTTGTTGTTGCTATTGTTGTTTTTGCTGTTGTTGTTTTTGCTGCTGTTGTCGTCGGCATTCTGGGTTTGACGTTGTTGCCATTGTAGCTTTTTTTTAAATTTGAACGAACTACCTTGACTTCTAAAATAAAAAGGCAAATTAACTGAAAACGCTGATGGGAAAGAAGAACCAGCCAACGTCGATGTTTCCACTCAGGGAGGGCGGTTTCAGATTGTGGGTGGGGGGGGGGGACTCTTGTGTGTCGCTATTTGTATGAATAGTTTCAAATTATGTGGTTGGTGTTGTTGTCGAATTCTAACTCTTGGAAGGTGAAATATTCGGATTTATGGGTGGGAATTTTCAATGTTAAATATAAAATAAATATCTGTTATTCTATTTATTCAGTTGTTGCTTTTGTTGTTTGTTTTTGTTTTGAAATTGTAAGAGCATTAAACTTTTACGAAATACTAATTAACATATTAACTGCCTAACAAATGTGTTCCGAATGTGAGTTCATGACAGTTCGTTCATATTGCTAGGGATTGAAATCTATCAAAAAATCTATGTAAAATATACAATTTACGAGTAGAAATTTGAGGTCATCATATTAAAGTATAATTAAGTAGAGGGTAATGTGTTTTGGGTGCTTGAGGGGTTTGTAATGAAACTCTGTAAAACTATCAGAGTGATGTAATTTTTTTTAAAATCCATAGATTCAATTTCCTCATCGGAGGTGCCTACTGAGGCTTGGCAGGATCAGAATTACACGATATCCGACACCTATTCAGTGCCATCCAACCCTTTGTAAAACATAGACAGTGGGGCATGTATTTGTGCCGCGTGTACAGGTGCAGCTAGCAGCACTGTGGAGTCTGGCTAAAATTGGAGGACTCCGACTGTAGCATTCTGAGAATGCACGACTCCAATCCCTCTCTGATTCCAGTATTTTGAAAATACACTACTCCACTCTGGCTCATGGACTTTGAAAATACACTACTCCCCTCTGACGCCAGCACTTTGAAAATGAATGACTACTCCTACTCCCGATTTTTGAATTCGCTCATAACCATTCCGATTCCAACATTTCGTTAATGTTATAGCATTTCGAAAAAGACGAAGGAGTCGTAGTTTTATAAAAACTTGGAGTCGGAGTCGTACTTTTATAGAAATTGGGAGTCGGAATTTTTGCTACTCCGTCTCCGGGCAAATATCCCCGAGTCCTATTCCAATACTCCAACTTCAAAATCAACTCCACAACACTGGTAATTAGACACCATTTCAACCAACAAGTCGACGCGCAGGGGTGTTTTTTCAAAGAAGACTGCCAAATTTTAACTTTTGCCGCCGATTTCACCATGTTTAGTTGTTATCTTTCAGTTAGAGCTAACGAACAGTTTTAGCTGTCAGTTTGTATGGAATTTATAATTTTTAACTGTCAGTTAATTTTAACTTTGTTTGGTTGAAATTGGGCGTTAATAGAGTTAATATTCGTAATTATGTTTTCTGCGTTCGAGAGTCCTAGTCACCCGGATTCATTAAGGAAATAATCTGTAAAATTCTAGAGCGTCTGATATTAGAGGTTCAACACACATACCTAACTATTCCCCCAATTTGTTGCAAATGATATTTAATATTTTTGTTCGATTCAAACGATGTTGGTGTTATATTCACAGTAAAATGCATACCCGGAAAACGAAGCAGAATTTTAAAAAAATTCAGTGTTGCCATATCTGTTGTTGATTTGAAATTCTTAACAATATGGCAACTTTGCAAAACTGTTTTTAATATCCTTTTCAAAGTACAGTAATGGCGAATTTAAACCCCAGTTTATTGCGACCAGGATTGTGATAACCTTGTTCACCAATCTTTGTCAAACAGAGGTGCTCACAGTCGAAAGTAGAAACAAGGAGCAACACCAAAGCCTTTGTATAGTGCGATCGGGTACGTTTTCCTTAACTTAGAAATGAACTTCGTTTCGGAGACGTGAACGACGACCACTTCAAACAACAGTTGACTACTTATACAATAGTTACCTAAACTAAATGAGAATTGCGAAAGTGACATAAGACTGTCCACACCGAAACTCTAATTTGGACGCATATCGGTGGATTACAAATAAATGTGCCAATATAATGCAGAGACATACACCGGAATTCGGTAACTTTTTACGACAAAAAATTAAATTTAATGAATTTTGACAATTTAATTACAGATTTTTGTCGAAAAAGTTACGGAATTCCGGTGCTTGTATGAACTAGAAACAACAAAGCCTTCGTAAGGTGCAATCGGGTACGTTTTCCATAAATTAGCAATGAACGTCGTTTCGGAGTTGTGACCAACGACCACTTGAAACAATAGTTGACTCCAAACCAGAGTTCGTATTTACCCCAACATGTGTAACCCATACACATCGTCGTGGGGAATGTGTAATGAACGTTTACCCATTACCCACAGGGAATGGGGAAAATGATAGGTAGCTAACCACGAAAATGAGGAATTACCCATCACGAATAATGGGTAGCTATCCACGAGGGTTTTACATGAACTGATCCAAGTCGTATGGAAGAATTTTTTTTCAAAAAATCGCCAAAATAAGAAAATCGCTAAAATAAAAAAAAAGTCGCCTTAAATCACAAACGGTGCGTCCAATCGAGAAAGTAATACAAATTTTACCGCCAACGGAGGCTTTAACCAATGGGTGTCTTCAATAGGTATCCCTTTTTTTTTAAATCTCTAAATCTAAAATTTTTCAATTAAAAAAAAAACCCTAAAACGAACTCATGTCCATAACTCGGAAATGGAGCGTCCAAACTGTAAAATAACCAATGCGGGTTTCTAAGGGGTTTTCATAAAGTAGTACAATTCGTATGGAAGAATTATTTTTTTCAAAAAAAATCGCCAAAATAAGAAAATCGCTAAAATAAAAAAGTGTCTATAACTCACAAACGGTGCGTCCAATCGAGAAAATAATACAAATTTTATCTACAACAGAGGCTTTAACCAATGGGTGTCTCGAATATGGTATCCTTTTGTTTTTTTTTTTTAAAAATCGCTAAAATGAAAATTTTTCAAATAAAAAAATCGCTAAAACGGACTCATGTCCGTAACTGGGAAACGAAGTGTCCAATCGGAAAAATAACCAATGTTTGCGCGTTTCTAAGGGGTTTCCATAAACTGGTACAATTCGTATGGAAGAATTTTTTTTCGGAAAATCGCCAAAATAAAATCGCTAAAATAAAAATGTGGCTACAAGTCAGGAAAAAAGTGATGCCATATTGAAGACACCACCCATTGGTTAAAGCCTCTTACGTAGGTAAAATTGATATTATTTTTTCGATTGGACGCGCCGTTTCCGAGATATATAAATTTTTTTTTAATTTTTTTCTATTTTCGATCAAAATGGGGATGGGTTACCCTGGGTAACCCATTACTCGTCGTCGTGTGTAGCTACTAGAGTGGCCAAAAAACCGTAATTTTTTGAAAAACGGTTTTTGGTTTGTTCGAAAAATTAAGTTTTCAAGAAATCGGGAACCGGGTTTTTTTTCGATTTTTTTGCTTTAAATTAAATTACACATGTAGCCCTCACAATACAATTGTTTAGAGATCATTTCACAATGTACCCTATTCGTGTTTAAAACTCAAAATTTCACAACTCTATTTCACAATACAACTCTTTGGCGTTTTTCGAAAATATGACAATTACGTTTTAATTTTAAATAAAAAGCAATTATGTCATATTCCAATTTGGGATGCGTGTTTAATATAAAATTTAAAAGTTTTGTTCAAATTTACATTAAACTGATTTAAATTCCAAAATCATATTCAAATTTGAGGGAGATTTCCATGTATGAAAATCTTATTAAGTTGAAAACAGTTATTTATAAAATAATTTTAATTTTTAAATTAAAAAAAAAAATTTTTTTTGGAGAGTTAAATTAATTATTAAATAATTTGTTTCTTTCCACGTCGTAAAATCATTTTGAAATTTGATTAAAAAATTGGAAATGTCATTTAGAACTTTTTGGAACATAAAATTATATTTGTGAATAGAAACTGTGTTTCTTATTTCCAAAATTTCATTAACATTCGAAAATCATATAGTTTATTATTAATTTGTTTAAGGGTGTGAACTCAAATTAAGTAAAACCCGGTTAACCGACGTCAAATAACCGGTTTCCTGTTTGTTCGAAAATTACGTTTTTTTTTAAAAAAAACCGGCACACGGTTAAGGGCAAAACACCCGGTTAACCGGTTTCACCTGTTTTTCGGTTTCGGTTTTGGACACTCTAGTAGCTACCCATTATCTTCCCCATTACCCTGAGGGTAATGGGTAATCGTGATGAGTAATTCTCCATTGTCATTAGCAGCTACCCATTATTTTCCCCATTACCCTGAGGGTAATGGGTTATCATAATTCCCCATTGTCGTGGGTAACTAAACATTATTTGCCCCATACCCTGTGGGTAATGGGTAATCGATCGCTACCCATTCCCCACGGCAATAATAATGGGTTACCCTTGGTTACCCACGAAATTCGAAACCTGGTTTGTTTTCTCTTCAAAATCGAAAATGTGTTGGTGTAATTAAATAAAGAGTTTCCCATTACATCCCACGGAACTTCTCGCAGTCAGTACCTGTGGGCTTTCTAATCTCACTGATAAAATGAACTGATGGAATATGAAGCGCCATAAAGGTATTCCCCCATCAATAGAAGGACCTCTCTGAAGAGAGCAATTGTTTCTAGTTTCCCCAAAATAACAACTATCAAAAAGCGTTTTGGAGAGAAGTAAATCTTTATTAAAGTTCTTCTGCCAAGGACGAGACAGTTAATATTAATATTCTCTACGATTGGCCTTAATTGTCTTAACTATTATCAATCTTGTTAGGACGAGTCAAATCATAAAATGCTAATTTATCACATTGAACAAATGAAACCGCCTAATTATGACGTCTCAACACGTATCAATAACCTTTCTGACAAATTAAGAATTAAAAGATTTATTGAATAATTTTTGTTGGATTAATCGACCGACGACGATCTCCTCTTTGTCTTATTTCTTGTTTTCTTATCGCGTCGAATTTATTCATGAAGCCATGAATTTTGATAAGACGATAAAAGAGTGTTTTGGGAGCCGTCGTCGATCATGAAACTCATAATTCATATTCAACTAATTAATCACTGGTTTTCAGTTTAATTAAACAAATCACGTTTCATTTATCATCCACAAAAATCAAATCCAGAAAAAAAATCCCAAAAAAAAAAACAAACAGAAACATAAACATAAACAATTGTACAAGAAAAATATATTAAGAAATACAAAAGAAAACAATTAATATTTTACAAATTATGCATAAAGTTTAAAAAAAAAACAAACAAATTACAAGATTTAACAAAGACATTGAACAATCGGGGGGGCTTATTAAACCCATGAACCCAACCAAAATCAGGCGCACGCGCTATCGTCGCCTGTGTGCGCAAATTCACTTCATATCCACAATCAGCGAGAACATGTTTGTTGATGGAAATATTGAAATTGATTCAAAATTTTAGTTCTTTCTCGCTTTTGTTTTTTGTGGTAGGAAATGCTACATGAAACGTGTTTAGTTTCGTGAAATGATAAATGCTTGATAATGTTTGTTTCCAAGTTGGATCACCCACCTCACATCATTATCATCATCATTACTGTACTCCTATATTTGTTTAAACAATAAAAATGGAAAATAATTCACAACAATTTGTTAACATTCCAAAAAAGATCACATAGTTCGAAGTCCATTTGTCCAAGTTCGGTTGTTAATCATTGGAGGTTCGACCACCCCTTTGGAGGTTCGACCACCCCTTTTTGGGAACCTTTAAATATTTTAGCATATACTAGCTGACCCGGCAGACGTTGTCCTGCAAATTTTGTTCAAATACCGTTAGCAGGAGCAGAAATAATGGATTTTTAATTTGTGGTTTGTATGGGAGGTACCACGCCCCTTTGTCCAATTGGACCGAATAGTAAAGCTAAACCACCCATGGCGCCACAAAACGCATACAAACAAATTTATTCAAATAGGTCCAGAAGTTTAGGAGGAGTTCAGTCACAAACACACGTGCAGTAGAATTATATATACTATAAAGATTTGACAAATGCACTTATCAACCATCAAACAACGTGGCAACTTTGACATAATAGTCTTAGAACAATCTGGCAACTTAACATATTAAGCGAGTTTCGGTTACACCGCTTGCTTATATGTATAATCGCTTGTTTTGTATGAAGCATTTAGCAAAGACTTAGCGAGAACTTAGCGACGCGAATCAAGCTCGCTAAGTTTAACCAAGCTTTTTTGATATCTTTTACCGTTTACAACCCTTTTTCATATTTTTGAATAAAATCATTTCGTTCTTTAATTCTTTACAACTTAGCAAGCGATTTTCCAACACCATATTTTCCAACACCATATTTTCCAACACCATATTTACCAACACACCTCATGACAAATGTCAACACTTTGACACAAATTGATAATGAGATACAAAAAAGTGATTTTGAGGAGATTCAAGTTAATATTTGTAAATAATAATTTATATCCAGGAGAGGAAAATTGATATTGAGAAAAAGAAATTCTAGCTAAAACCTATGTACACAGCCAGATTCTCGGGTGGAGAGAAAATTATGCTCCCTTTCACTTCAAAGAAATCATACCTTCATTCTCCTTTCGTTTGACATTATCAGTTTTATGTGGCAGTCTAAAACTGCAGTTCCACCTACCAAGATTGTCGAATTTTCGGGATTATCGACGTTTTTTCTTATGCATTTTAACATTTATAATCCTGAAAAAGCGATAATCTTGGTAGGTGTAACTGCAGTTTTGGACAGAGTTCGTATTTACTTTACCACCCATGTGTAACCCATAGACATCGCTATGGGGAATGTGTAATGAACGTTTACCCATTACCCAAAAGGTAATGTGGAAAATAATTGGTAACTACCCACGACAATGGGAAATTACCCATCACGATTACCAATTACCCACAGGGTAATGGGGAAGATAATGGTTAGCTGTCCACGGCAATGGGGAATTACCCATCACGATTATAATAATGGAAAAAATGGGTAGCTACCCACGACGATGGAGAATTACCTATCACGATTACCCACTACCCTCAGGGTAATTGTGAAGATAATGGGTAGCTACCCACGGCAATAGGAATTACCCATTACCCAAAAGGTAATGGGGAAAATAATGGGTAGTTACCCACGATGATGGGTAATGGGTGACCCAGCGTAACTTATCACCATTTTTGATCAAAAATATGTAAAAATTATAAAAAAGTTTATATCTCGCAAACGGAACGTCAAGTTTTTTTTTTTTTTTTTTTTTTTTTTAAAGATTTTATTGATCATTAATTAATTTACAAAAATGTTTTGATGTGAAAACCCACGAAGCCTTTTGGCTTGTCTGCGGGAGATTATACAATAATTTTCTTCAATTTATTAACAATCTCAATAGTAAATTGTACTTATGTTTGTATTCAAGTGTTTTAATTTCCAGTATTTTTACTTTTTAATTACTAATTAGTTCATTGCAAGTTTAAAAAGTGATTTTTAATCATTATATTCCTTCTTTGTGTGTCTTTAACGTTAATTATGTTTATTGGTAAATGGTTGAATATTTTCGGTAGAGTAACGTCCAGTGTTTTGCGACCGTCGAAAGTATAACAAATTTTTGAGAGTTTCTAAGGGGTTTTCATAAAGTGGTCCAATTCCTATGGAAGAATTTTTTTTCTGCAAAAAGTCGCCAAAATAAGAAAATCGCTAAAATAAAGAGTGGCTATAACTCGGAAACGGTGCGCCCAATCGCAAAAATAATGAATTTTTTCCTACGTAAAAATATATGGTTTCCCATTACATTTCAGGTAGGAATTACATTACATTCCAGGGAAGGAATTTTTACCTCCGTAGGAGGCTGTAACCAGTGGATGTCTTCAATATGACACTAAATCTCGGACTCTAAAGTTTTTCCAATATAAAATAGATAAAACGCCCTCATGTTTATATCTCGGAAACGGAGCGTCCAATTGAAAATATAACCAATTTTTGTGGGTTTCTGAGGTTTTTTTTTTATAAAGTGGCCCAATTCGTATGACAGTTGTTTTTTTAAAAATCGCCAATATATAAAAATCGCTAAAATAAAAAGTTCCTATAACTCGCAAAAATAATAAATTTTTTTGACCGTACAAACTTTAAACAATGGTTGTCAATAAGCCATCAATTTAAAACAAATCGCTAAAACTAAAATTTGTCAGCGATTTAAAAAAAAAAAGTGATTGTACGAGGGCGGATCAATAAGTCCGTGACTTTTTGAATGAAACAGTTTTTTTTTTTTTTTCAAAACAAAAAAATTAGTTTTCAACATAATCTCCTTTTAGCTCAATACACTCAGTCCAACGTTTCTCCAATTTTTGTATACCTTCCAAAAAATAGGATTTTTCGAGGTCCATAAAATAGGCATTTGTTTGATCAATAATTTCTTCGTTGGAGCTAAATCTCTTTCCAACGAGTCATTTCTTTAGGTTTGGAAATAGGAAATAGTCACTGGAGGCTAAATCCAGATAATATGGCGGATGAGGTACCAATTCGTAGCCCAATTCATGGAATTTTGCCATTAAGACTACACACATGTGCACCCGTGCGTTTATGGCCAATTGAGAGCAAACGCGGCACCCATCTTGCAGACAGCTTTCTTAAACTAAACTGATCATTTAAACTCGAAACCACACTGCCATATGAAATGCCTATGGCATCAACAATCTCATACACTTTTACTCTTCGATCGGCCAACACCATATCGTGGATATTTTCGACATTTTCGGGTATATTGACCTCAATTCGCCGTCCAGAACATTTAGTGTCATTTGTACTTGTGCGACCACAATGAAAGTCAGTAAACCCCTTTTTACCACTGAAATCGATGGTGCGGAGTCCCCATAGTATTTATCAGGCTTTTTTCCTCGGTTTGATTGACAGTTTTTTTTTGCAAAAAAAAAATAATGTTTAATGAGCACTCGAAATTATTTTTTTTCCATTTTTAAAAAAATGCACGAGGCTGTATGTTTTGAACTCTGTTAAACGCAAAGTATTTGACGGCACTTGCTCAAAATTTGGCAGTAGTCTATTAACAGGTGGTACTTGATGGGAGCACTATTGCATTTCATATAACTGCGAGGAAAGTGCGAAAAGTCACGGACTTATTTATCCGCCCTCGTATATTGACGACATCCATTGGTTAAAGACTCCTGAGGAGGTAAACAATTTACTGTTTTTGCTATTGGGAGCACTGTTTCCGAGTTATAGAGTTTTCTTATTTTGGGGATTTTTTGCAAAAAAAAAATTCTATACGAATTCGACCACTTTATGAAAAACCCTTAAAAAAACTCATAATAATTGGTTATTTTTTTCGATTGGTCGCTCCGTTTTCGAGATATAGAAATTTTTTCATATTTTCGATAAAAAATTACCTATCGTCGTGGGTAACTATCCATTATTTTGCCCGATTACCCTAAGGGTAATGGGTAATCGTGGTGAGTAATTCGACATCATCGTGGGTAGCTACCCATTATTTTCCCGATTACCCTGAGGGTAATGGGTAATCGTGATGGGTGATTCGCAACTGTCGTGGGTAAGTACCCTTTATTTGTCGTCATTACCTTGTGGTTAATGGGTAATCGTGATGGGTAATTCCCCATTGTCGTAGGTAATTACCAATTATTTTTCCATACCCTTTGAGTAAAGGGTAAACGATAGCTACCCATTCCCAACAGCAATAATAATGGGTTAACCAGAGTAACCTAGGGTAACCCATAACCCACGAAATACGAACCCTTGTTTTGCAGATACATCTGTCTGCTAAGTGACGAGCAAAATACAACATTTATAAAATAAAAATAGAATACAGAGAACAATTAAAAAAATGCTGCCATATAATAGCGTTTATACTCGTTTTCTTAGTTTTTGTTCATTTCATTCCAAATGCAACACTGATTGAGGTGAGGTGAGGTGAGGTGAGGTGAGGTGAGGTGAGGTGTGGTGAGGTGAGGTGAGGTGAGGTGAGGTGAGGTGGGGTGAGGTGAGGTGAGATGAGGTGTGGTGTTGGTAGCAGACGATGAAATATTAAGTGCATATTCGTGCGATTTCGTTTCTGAGAATAAAAGTGACATGTTTCTGCCCTTTGCCTTTCGTTTTGTGAAAAAAGTATAACTCACCCTACTTCAAGGTTTTTTATTGTTTTCTATGAATGTTACACTCAAAAACGGCAAAAATGTTGTATTTTCTGCCCACTGAGCGAAACACCGGGGACAATGTTGCCCGATAAAATTATTGGTTTGCTGTCATTGGTACGTGTTCTTTGTCCTCGCTAAGCAAATTTTTCTACTTTTTTGACTTGGGAGCTACTCGATTTTAATACCACTATTCTGTGTATGTGGTAACAATCAAATTGTTACAAAGTTGTCACCATTTTTTGTATCTGGTATTCTGGCAACACGGTGACAACGAAAAATTCACCTCGTAACAAATAATTCACAGAAATTCACAGAAAACGAACAAAAACATATGGTCTTCTGCGCAACATAAAAGCCGTAAAAAGAGGAAACGTAAGTATTTAATATATTTATGGTTTATTGAGTTAAAATTAATAAATTATTACTTAGGATATCCAGAGAATTTTTTCCAAAAATGCCCTATTATGCTTTTTTTTGGCAGGTTCCGATAATATACAGGACCTTACTAACCCTTTTTTAAGGTATAATACTCAAAATAACCCTTCAACGACCTTAGATATTAACGTTAAAAATTTTGAAATACATTTGGCGCTTTTTCAATCTTTTCAATCTTTCTAACACAAACTCAAGTCCTTTCATATTTCTGCCCCATTTACGTAGCACAAAGTAACAAAAGTCCTTCATCCATTTAATTATGACCTCTTGTTGTTTTGGGACAAAATATTTTTTTTTATATTTTCCCGTTTACACTTTTATTGTTTTCCTGTAGAATATATAAAATGTTTTTGCATCAACTTTCCGGCAAACAAAACAGCTGTCACGCGCTGTTACCTCCTCTTTGGCAGGTAACAGTTTTTGATACTTTTGTCACCAGAAAAATGTGTCAGAATACCGATTTGTGACAATTGTCACATTGCTGTCAAATAGTAACCGTGGTGACTTTTGTAACCCTGCCAGAATAGGGCTGTAAGAGGCTTTTGTTAAAATGGCTTAACATCTCAATCGAGGTGGGCCAATTATTAGTTTACCGGGAATAACAAAAAATACCAATTATTCGTAGAAATCGACGCAAAAATTCGGCTTTATTGCGGTGAATCATCGCCAAAGACTCTACTGATACAATTTCACGTCGCTGTTTTTGCTCTATTATAAGCAAGCGCGGCATCCACTTTGCGCACAGCTTTCTCATCTTCAAATCTTCGGCCAATATTCGACGTATAACACTTAGAAATGCCTATTATTACAGCTAGCTAACGCTCCATCAGCCGACGAATATCCAATACCATTTTGTGGATTTTCTTAACCGAGTCTGGCATGGACACCTCAATTGGTCGACAACTACGGTGTTTGTCTTGGCAGCTCGTACGGCCTCGTTTAAGCTCTGCTACCCAATATTTGACAGCCGTAAATGAAGGAGCAGAGTCCCCCAAAGTAGAATCTACCTCGGCTTTAATATTGCTTGGACTGAGTCGGACCTTTCAAATGGAAACATTGAATAACATAACGGTGACAAATTTGTTCCATGTTTACAAATTCACCGAGATCGTTTACCTTTGATGGCTCAAACAAAAATATTAAACAATGTGGCGCCTTGACACTTAAAAAACATGTTTTATAAGGTTGCCACTTTTCACCAAAATATTTTTTTTCAAACTATTGGCACCATCTATACGTCATGTCAGCTAGTTTTGGGACCGTCTTCGTACACTGTATCAAGTCAAGAGCTACACCTGTGTGGGTGTTTATATATAGTTAATTTCTCTCAAAGAAGAGAGAATAAATTCATGAGAGTGATCATATTTTAGTGTATCTATACTCTTTCGTTTATAATGAACAGCTCTTCCTGGTTGCTGCAAACGTTAAATATGAGTCTTTTGCGGTAAATGATAGTTTGTTTACAATAAAATAAAGTAGTTTTGGGATGAAAAGTCGTTCTATAATATCGGGGTTTTCAATAAGAGCGCTCCAAAAGTTTTTTTAAATGAAACAAACCCGGTTTTAGATACCAATGAAATTCTTTATTCCTGTGAAAGTACGTTCGATGCCATTATGTATGGAACTAGATTTCTTTTGCATGGCCACCACGGGCACGCTTGCAGAAGTCCAGACGCTGAACCCAATTTTCGACGGGTTTCAAGCAAAAATCGGACGATACTGCTGCAATTTCACGTTCGATATTCGTACGAAGTTCATCAATCGTCGCTGGCTTGTTGGCATAGGCCATAGACTTGACGTAGCCCCACAGGAAATAATCTAACGGCGTCAAATCGCACGACCGAGGCGGCCAATCGACTGGTCCATTTCGTGAGATAACACGTTCACCAAACTTGGTTTCCAATAAATTGATTGTGGCATTCGCTGTGTGGCTTGTGGCGCCGTCCTGTTGGAACCACATGTCCTCCAAGTCAATATTATCCAATTGGGGCCAAAAATATTCGGTTATCATTGAACGGTAGCGATTCGCATTCACAGTAATGTGCCCGTCTTGATCATCACGGAAGAAGTACGACCCAATGACGCCGCCGGCCCATAAACCGCACCAAACCGTAATTTTTTCGGTTTTTGACAAACCTTACTGAAGAGAAATGTCAAAAGAGCGTGAAAAAATATGGCGTCGTTTGCTGTCCCTATCGATTTACTTTTGTAGCGTCTCTGTTGAAAAACCCCTTAACTTTCTCAAAGTTTGGACGCATTCCAGGACTCCATTTCGAAGAAGCTACTCAAGAAGTACATCTCGAATAACAGAAACTACAAAAACCGATCGTATTTGCCATGAAAATAGTCATCATCCATCAAGACCTCAAACCATTCCCAATTACTTTAAAGAATCTACTCGTACTACAGAAGTGCCAGAGGCGATTAGTTATTCGATTTCGAAACTCTTAGCCGTGAACACAACGATGACGGGCAAAGTGGAGGTAAAACTTTTTCTCAAACCCTGACTTTGTTCTTCTACCTGCCAACATTAGTTTTTTTTTTTTACAATGAATCTCACACTCTCACGTACTTGTTCGGGGGGAGGCTAAAGTTTTACAAGTTGCTCAAAGAACAACTACAACAATACCAGTAATATTACTACTAACAATGTTTAATATACAATATATGTATGTATGTGTATATATATGGTATAGTATTAAACAATGAAAATATTGTTGCTCAAGCCATTAACGTTTGTACGAGCCAGCACCTTGAAAATTACGCTCAAGGTTGATGCTACAACTTAGCCAACACCAGCGAGCACCGAGTGCCAACCACCACTGAGCCACACCATAAACCATCATCATCATCGTCGTAGCCACCAGACCACGTCACTATGACGACGATAAAGACGACGTTTACTGTGTATTAAAATGTCTTTGGAATATGTTTGAAGATATACTTTGGAAATGAGCAAACATTGTCCAAACATATCTAAATGACAAGACAGGTTAATGTTGGATTCAACAACATTAAGTAATTCCATGGAAAAGATACTAGGCCTTCGCCCCTCAACACATTTATGAATTCTCACTCTTTCGAATTATGATGAAACACAACACGTGGTGACCTTTGTCCATTGGGTATTAAAACAGAAAACCCATAAAAAGGTTAGTAGTTTTTGTTTTTTGTAGCATTAAAAAGACTAGACTTTGAGGAATTGTATTTTATAATTAAAAAATTTAGCTAAAGCCAAATTATTTGATTTTATTTTCTACTCGGCTCTGATAGGAACAAATGAAGTTTCATTGAATTCCAATACTACAAGTGACTTCGCTTTAGGTTTAACTATTAGTGTAATATCTGCTAGAATTTAAACTGTTAGATTTTAAACTCAGTTGGTTTAGAACTTAGACTGGTTAATGTCTATACGTAACCAGATATTTCAAGCGCCTCTATGTTTGCTTTGAACGCGTCTAGTTATACTCATTTCATCCTTGTAGCCATTTGCGGTAGGGTAGGTAGTCTTTTAGCGAATAAGAAGCGCGTTGCTGATCGTTCTCGGTCGTCCTCGTCCGGTTTGATTGTAGGTTATTACTAGACATCTGAACAAGACGTCTTGAATAGCCATTCAAGATATTTACTTTTTTTATCAAATTGTGTTGTTGCGAGAACCAAGTACTTCGGTTACTATCGACAAAGCATTCGCGTATGAGTGTGTGCACAAAAACACAGTACGATGTTAAGCGACGAAGAACAATTAGTATTGTGTTTTTGTGCTTTACAGCGTTACACACGTATACGAATGTTTTTTTCCAGAACGCTGAAGTACTTGGTTGCCGCAACTTCGCTACAGTAAATATCTTGAAAACAAAAATGTAGTGAATGACCATTCCAAACCGTCTTGTACAGATGTCTCGTTATTACGCCCGCCGTTCAGTAAGTTCTCAACCAATTCACATATTTTGTCTTAAATATTCAAGAATATATTCAGTGAAATCTAAAATTATTGATTATTTAAGCAGAAATAAAAAAATTTAATTTTGAAGCGGAAACCAAATGTGTTTCTTTTAAGGGAGACACTAAATTTATTTAACTGACCCATAAACGCTACAGAATGTAGGAACTTTGTTACCAGAGATGTGGTATGGTATTTTTTTTAAATGGAGACGTCATATGAGCATAGTCTAAGTACGGATACCTTATGGTAAAATATAAAGATTGCGCTTGAGGGTTTCAGTTCTAACCAGTGTTGCCATCAAAATAATTGCAAACTGCACATGGCTAGCTTAAAAACTACACATGTTTTCATGTATCTCTTTCTATTGGCGATTTCGTTTCTGAGAACAAATTCAGCTTTTTTTTTGCCCTTTGTCCTAAAAGTACATTTTTATGGTCGTGCAAAGCCTACTTCAAGGTTTTGTGTACTTTTCTGAGAATGTTGCACTCAAAAAGTTTTTCAAAGCATTTCAAGCACTCAAAGCATTTTCTGACTTCTCAGCGAGTCACGTTGTCCGATAAAATGGTTGCCATACTATCTTTTTTTATGTGTTCTTTGTCCTTGCTAAGCTAGTTTTTCTACCTTTTTTGTGAGGCGCTTACCTAATTTAAGCGGTTTCAGTTAAAATCGCTAACCTTCTCAAACAAACAACATAAATATAAAATAAATGGTTTCCCGATACATCCCATGAAGGGATTAGGAGACCCTCTCACAAACTAGTGAGTTGTGCGCATTCTAGTTTTTATGTTCTTTTCTCACCCCAAAAAAGGGGGCGATGGCATCATTTTTTTAATGTCGCCTCGTACAAGGGCAGCATTATTTTTTTAGAAACAAAATCACCATTAGGCTATAAAATGCAAAAGTGACAATTGAATTGAATCGAATAGAATGGAATTGAATTGATTTGAATTGTATTGTATTGAATTGAATCGGATTGAATTGGATTAAATTGAATTGGATTGAATTGAATTGAATTGAATTGAGTTGAATTAAGTTGAATTGTATTGTAATATATAGCATTGAATTGAACTGAATTGTATTGAATTGAATTGAATTGAATTGAATTGAGCTGAATTAAATGGTATTGAATAGAATTGAATTGAACTTAGGTGACTTGTATCGAATTGAATTGAATTGAATCGAATCGAATCGAATTGAATTGAATTGAATTGAATTGTATTGTATTGTATTGTATTGAATTGAATTGAATTGAATTGAATTGAAATGAATTAATTTGAATTGAATTCAATTGTATTGAATTGAACTGAACTGAACTGAATTGAATTGAATCGAAGTGAATTGAATTAAAGTGAAGTGAAGTGAATTGAATTGAATTGAATTAAATTAAATTAAATTGATTTGAATTGAATTGAATTGAATTGAATTGAACTGAATTGAATTGCACTGAACTGAATTGAGCCTAATCG